>CM060957.1:41941460-42236039 GCA_030765055.1 Mantis religiosa
ATGTGGGACGGGAGTCTACGCCCGGTATCGTAGATCAAGCGCAGTGTCCTGTTCTGGACGCGCTGTATTCCTCGAGTAGTGGTTGGAGCCGCTGATCCCCAGACTTCGCAGCCGTACAGAATCAGGGGCGGTATAATCGCCCGATACAGGCGTAGCTTGAGGAGCGTTGACATAGTGGATTTAAGCACTGGGTACAACTGCGTTAGTGCTGCATGCCCTTGTTCGGCTTTGACCCGGACGTGAGGTGCGTAGGTGAGATCGCGATCGAGGTGGACGCCAAGGTATTTGGCAGTGGGAACCCAAGGGCTTTGCCTCTGCCTCAACCACAGCGACCAATCCGGAGCTTAGAGTTACTCGACATTCGTATTTCAGGATAAGGGAAGACCCCGGAAAAACCTTATCGAGGTAACTCTCCCCGAGATTCGAACTCGGGACCTCTTGAAGGTGAATCGGACACGCTACCATCTACGCTACCGAGGCGGGCCTGATCAAGACTGGTCTCGGTGTCCATAATCTCTCTAATCTTAAACCTAATAGCGTGTTCTCAACAGTGTAAAATTTGCAAAATCATTGTAAACAATTTATATCCAATGTAAAGAGCACAATAATTACTTTTAGGAGCTACACGAGTTATTTCAGTATACTGAAGGTTATACAATCAATATTCAACTATTTTTATACATTTACATTCACCCATCCGGTGAGATGACAACCATGTGAACGTTCCAAAACAATTGAAATCAAAGTCTCGAAATACAAATGACAGTGCTCATCTGAATGTTCTATCCGGTAAGAGGCATGTACCAAAATTAATCTTTGGATAATGCAACATTTGCTATTGCTAAGCACATTTTTAACGAAATAACGAGGGCTGTGACAATTTACCTGTGGTTATTGATTCAGTCGCTGTGACCGACTTAATGCTGGTCCTGCAACTCCAGATCTGAAGTTGGAGAGCGCTGGTAGTTCATCGTGGTCATAAACTTTGTTGCGGGCTTGTGTGTTGACCATTCTAATACCAGATTTTATCTGGAGGCTCAGAAATACGAGCAGCAAGACCTACAGGCCCCCAGTTCTAAAGTAGTGCTCCTAATACCATTTGTAGCTGCTACGTGACAGAATTGTAGCCAAATTTA
This sequence comes from Mantis religiosa, assembly GCA_030765055.1. Lineage (NCBI taxonomy): Eukaryota > Metazoa > Arthropoda > Insecta > Mantodea > Mantidae > Mantis > Mantis religiosa. Next base: position 41,942,597 of record CM060957.1, read on the forward strand.
TAAATATTCTGTTATGCGGAAACTAAATACAAAAGGTATTTAAAAAGTAATGCATTTTGAACATTTTAAATTGTATTTGTCTCGCATATTTACTTTTATTGTCAATATTTTATTTACCCATTTATATTGTGGAATTTTCTAACTTTTCTACAATTTCTGTCTGAATTGAGAGGTATGTTTCATATGGGTTAGTAGGAATAAAATACAGAGTAAATTAAAATATTACTAAATCGAATGTATATTAATAATAAATGTTGAATAAATGCCAAGACATTAACGCTACGGAAAGTTTGATTGATTGATTCGCTACCTTGAATATTGAACATAAAAGCAAATTACCCTCAGGCAATATAAATAAAAAATGAGGTATAATTATGTACAGACATGAATTCAAAAAGACTTCCCCGCAATTAGCATGCATACACAAATATAATTTGGCAATTCATGTTTTAAACTTTCACTTGCCTTTTGGCCGTACGTCTGAATATTTCATGTAATGTCAGCTGTTCAGTAGGTATACACAGCATAGCCTTTGAGCAAGCGTCAAAAGCAATTTGGCAAGCACCCTTGCATTAAAACAGCTATATTTTACCTTTAGGGCTACTTAGCATTATCAGGATAATATTATACAGAAAAAAATTAGGGACGGGCATCGCTACTAACAGAAATTTAAAAGGACTTAAATTGTAAACTTTTCCTTTAATATCATTAGGAAGAATATTAAGTGTTTGATGGTTTCATACATAATACACACATTTCTGGAGGCAAGAAAGTTTTGCACTGTGGTGATCGATGTTCAATTTGTTCTAAAGTTTATTTTATGTATTTCATTGTTCTTATACATGCGGCCTGATTGTATATAAATAATTTTAAGTTAGACAAGTTACTATCTTCAACCTCCAAGAGTATCCGCTATGGGTGTTTGAAATGAATCTGATAACCTTCTTTCAATAAGAGATTTTCTCTTACATTCTAATGAGTTGCCCCACTAAGATTTCATATTCCATGATGGAGTTAAATTGTACGTAGTATACTAATTTAAGTACATCTATAGAGCTTATATTAACCAGTGCTCAAACAGCATAATAGATATGTTTCAGTTTAGGTAAAACATACACTTTATGTGAGCTTTCTAATCTAATTAGCTCTCTACAGATCTAAATTTGTCTGTAAACAAATTATTATTAGAAACGTACTACCTATTCACGTGAAATTTTCACATTAGTTTAGTTGACACGCTCCTCTATTAAGACATATCTAATAGACTAAGTGAAATAAATAATAGATACTTGGTTTAAGAGATGCAACGAAGTATAAATTATCATTCACATTTTTCTTCCTTTGGCATTGATAAGTTCTATAAATGCGAGGGCTGTTCAATAAAGAATAATCATTTCTTTGGGCAGCGTACCTTTGCTGATCATCATAATTTTGATTGTCCTTCTCAAAATAGTCTCCCACACTGAGCTTTGCTGTTTACTCCCAGGATCAAAATGATGTAGCCAAGTTTCATTAGCAGTGATTACGTTTGAAAGAAACTCCTGATCTTCGTCTAACATCAATTTTAACTGCAAGCAGACCTGTATGCGAATGTCCTTTAATTCGGGAATCAACAGTCTTGAAACCCATCGCGCACAAACACGTCTCATGTGTAATGTTTCTGTCACCAACGTGTAGGTGGCACCAAATGAAATATTTAGTTTTTCAGAAAGTGATCTTAAGGTAATTCGTCGATCCTCTCTCACGATGGCAGCAGCAGTGTTGATGTTTTCTTCCGTAAGAGCAGTAACTGGAGCATCGGGTCCACCTTTCTTTGAAATTGATTGTCTCCCCTCTTTAAATATTTTAAACCACCTTCGAGCTGTGCTGTAGGGAAGAACAGACTGTCCATAGGCCTCCTGTAACATTGTATAGGCCTCAACTGAAGATTTGTTGAGACGAAAGCAGAATTTCAAAGCCGCATATTGTTCCTCGTGTGTTACCTCCATTAGAACGGTAGGCGATACTGAACATGTCTGAACTTGCCTGGTTCTCACAGACGGGAGCCAGGAGTAGCAACAATGAAAATACTACAGCATGTTATTTTTTCACATTAAGCTAACGGGATATAATAAGATTGAATTTATGACCATTCTATGTTGAACAGCTATCTTAATATATATTATATAAATTTATATATATATATATATATATATATATATATTTATATATATATATATATAGCCACGTTAAAGTTCACGACAGTTGGAGGTCCAACAGGAGGGTGGGCGTGACCAGAATTTTATAGATATACACAAACATTTACAACCATTTAAACCAAATGTCTTAGGTGTTCGTAATATCATAATCACTAAAACATTACGGAAACAAAAACTGCAGCCGAAACTCTAAACAAGGGTAATCGTTTAATAAGAGAGTAAAATCGCCTCTCCCATTCTGAAATGTACATTTCCTATTTCAAACCTAACTACAGTAATAAATGATTTATGGTGACATTTCCAGTTTAGTGGTTTGGACTACTTTCAACCAATTAAAAGGAGCAACACGTTCAATTTAAATCATGTCTGTTCATTGCTCTAATTTGTTGTTTTATGGTTATCATTAATATGTTATATTGCTTACCTAAATATGCCCTCCGCCCAAAAGTATTATATCGAGATTTTTCGGACACACCTATACATTTTGATGTGTTAAAATAATATTAGATTTAAAACTGAATCTGTAAAAGTTGTTTAAATATGAACCTTGGTACTGAAGCCCATCGTGTTTAAAGTAGGCGCCACGAAGTGGTTTTAAAAATATCTTCACAACCAAACTAACGTACATTTACATTACAAAATTTAAATGTTGGGTTTTCTGTGAACAGCGCCCGAGGATCTCCGTTATCTGACTGATCTTTCTAAAATAATACTGGTTTATTAGGTTAAAGCACACAATTTATCTCAAATAATTACTTTTCCGGTCCCTATTTTTCTAAAGCTTTTATTGGTTTGAATTTTTAAAGCTTAAAATATTTATGGAGTTTTTTAGTTGTTTAATCGTGATCATCACATTTTAAATCGACCAGCTACTTGAAAATTTGACAATCGCTTTCGGGTATTGTCACCTTCCAGGATATGTTAAAAGCGTAAGGAGGGCTTACCAAAATTAGAGGAATATACTTAATTTAGGAAAGAGTGAGTAGAGAAATGTTTATGAATTGCAAGGAATATTTTTCTAATTTTTCTTATAGAAAATACATATACAGATAATATTACCAGCACCTATGATTGACTGGTCATATCTGTGGTTAGTTCAGATCTCAATTACTATTTTGATTTTGTATTAATTTTAATATATTTTTCTATCCTTAACCTGCTTGCTTATTTGAACTCTCGAATTTCTGTAAATAGGTTTTCCTATCTAGACAATATACACAAGGGCCATAATGTGCAAACGAAATTACCGGCCTAATGCCTGCACAAGGGGTGGGCGATCATCTGGTACAGTTATTGTTGTCAAAGCCACGCATCCTTCGCTCAAAATGTTTGCCTTTGAGACCCACAAATCGTTGCCACTGGGGCACTTTCATATCTCTCAGGATAAACTGGTATTATACACGGGCCAGAAAGGTCACACATAATATTTATGAGCTCGATCGCAGGTGAATTCCGTAGCTGGTGAAAGGATAAATCCAAGGTGACAAACAAATTCTTAACGACTATTAATATGGAAGATGAAGACCTGCGTCAAAAATACCATTTTAAACCTCAAAGTAAATCAAGTAAGTGTCAGAAGTTTTGTAAATATATTAGTTAACAACAACGCAACAATAAGCAGTGCTTCTTGAAGGAATGACTGTCAACTTTTGACACCTTTTCTAAAACTTTAACTCGAGTTTGGGAAAGTCACGTCATCGTTTTATATTTGCTAAGGAATTTACATAAAAAAGACGGAAAATACAAGTTTTCCCAACGATCAGTGAAAAAGCCGTTAAAATTTAAGGTTGTGAAAAGGCACCAAACTCTCTATCCAATTTTTAAAGGGTGATAATAAAACTGTATGACAACCCTTGGTATAAAGAATGAGAGATCAAAACTTAAATGAGTCTCTGGACTTTGCTGTTGTTAGCCTTTAAAAAACCATATTTGAGGGTATATACATCGTCCAATACTGAAATATCGTCCTGAAAGAAATTCTTTACCATCACTTGCCCGATTTTCTGATCACGCTACTTTTGACCTCTAATATTGTGAAAACAGAACAGGTAAGGGAAAAATTCCCGGTGGGTTTTGATGCTGTTTGTTCCGGTGCTTTTATATTTTCTCACAGCACATGTGCTTAGAGTTGGAAATGTAGAACGTGACGTAATTTTGTTCTCCCTCGTGAACTCACGTCCACTGTCGTTCTCAGTGCATCACGTCTTCCGGTCAACTGCCGTACAGCAAAATTGCCAGCGTTATGCAAACCAAGCGTATACACTTCAGCTTGTTTAACTTTCTGCATTATAAGGCTCCGCCTGTCTTTTCACTTTGTAAATTGTGCGCTTTATATGTTTTGTTAACCTAGACGGTTCTTAGTTTTTAAGCTTTTAACGCCACCACTGAATTCTCTTTAATTTATATCTCGTTAATTTATACCTATGACAGAAACCCATTAGCAATTTTTTGTTTCACAATTGAAAGGATTTAATACCCATGACAGAAGCCCAATAACTGATTTACCCCCTCGTTTCATAAGAAAATAGGGTAACAGCTTAAACGGCCCATACTCGCTCACCCACTGGAAGCGGAAGCCCATAATCGAATTACCTCCTATTTTACAATTGAAATGGAATATTTACTAAAACAAAAACCGAATTATTTTCTTATCTTAAAATATAAATAGAATGATAACTGTAAAATAAGGTGAATCAATTGAAAATGCCAAACATTTTTTGCAATTCGATTACTTTCGTGTAATGTTTCCGAAGTACAGACTCCGTTATACAAAATCCAGGGCAGAGGAGTTCTATCTTTATTTTTCATTTGAGACAGCATCTTGTATCCCTTTTACTTCTTCTAACACGTACCTCATTGGTAGAGGAAGTACTGCATTCTTTCCCATAAACCCAAAATAAGATTATACCAAATACATGAGTTTTGTATGTATGTATGTATGTATGTATGTATGTATGTATGTATGTATGTATGTATGTATGTATGTATGTATGTATGTATGTATGTATGTATGTATGTATGTATGTATGTATGTATGTATGTATGTATGTATGTATGTATGTATGTATGTATGTATGTATGTATGTATGTATGTATGTATGTATGTATGTATGTATGTATGTATGTATGTATGTATGTATGTATGTATGTATGTATGTATGTATGTATGTATGTATGTATGTATGTATGTATGTATGTATGTATGTATGTATGTATGTATGTATGTATGTATGTATGTATGTATGTATGTATGTATTTATTCACTGCAATTGGGTACTACCCGGGGGCAGAGTTAAGAATACAGATCAAATTACAAATACTAGATTTACAACAATAACACAATAAACAATACAAACATGATGTTATTTTACTTTAGTCACTTAAAACATATCTATTTAATTCTCTATTTACATATTATATACCATTATAATTCAAAAGTTAAACTATAAACCATCTAGATTTTTTCTAAATTTCTTCAGCGACAGGGGACAGCCCTGAAAGACTGCTACAGGCAATTCATTCCATTCTTCAATGGTTCTATTAACAAAAGAAAATTTTCCTACGTCGGTTCTGTATCTTCTAACCTTAATTTTATACCTATGATCGTTTCGTCCATAATAATCCGGATTATGTAACCTCACACTAACGTCCACCCATTCCTTTACACCAGCATTAGCTTTGAATAATGCTACCAACCTATGTTTTTTACGTCTAATTCTTAATTCCTCCCATTTAGTCTCATCTCCTTTTATAGGCCCAAAATATTTGCCTCTTTTTATGAATTTTATTGCCCTCTTCTGTATTTTTTCTAATGGATCGATTTGGTTAGCTCTATACGGGTCCCAGCATGCTACTCCATATTCCATAACCGGCCGCACAAAGGCCTTGTAGGCAATTTCCCTGGACCTAGCGCTCCCCTTTCTCAATATTCTCATTACGAAATGTAATGCCTTCCACGCATTCCTAGATGTGGAATTTACTTGTTCGTCCCATCCAGCATTACTTGCCAGGTACACTCCCAAGTATTTGCAGCTGTCCACCTGTGGAATTTGCACCCCTCCCATGTGATAGTTAACAATAATTTTGCCCTTAGTTCTACTAAAAACAATGGACTTACTTTTCTTGGCATTAATTGACATTTTGTTAGCCGCAGCCCAATTACAGATTTCATTTAAATCATCCTGAAGAGCGGTTTCATGCGCTGTATTCTGAATTTTATTATAAATGATACAATCGTCTGCAAACAACCCTCTGAAACCCTCTGTACCGAAAACATATTTAAGAGTGAGAGAGAGAGATGGATCTCTGTAGGGCAGAGTCGTACAGTATCGGCCGGCATGCAGTACCAGTCACTACTATGATTTCTCTGTTTGCCTCTATGTAGCAGAAGTTTCCAGTGAGCAGTAGCAAGCTTGTGCATCCACGTGCGCTATAGTCGAATATCTTCTTCCTCTGTTCAGTTGTTTGTCTCCTCTGAGTGCTTGATGTTGATTAGTGTAGCTGTTAGCGCACGGAAGATATTCTGAGACCTATAGCAGTGCTATATTTGCAATCTCTGTAAACCAGTGAACTAAACATTTGTGAACTGAGCAGAAATAGTGAAAATAAGTTCCCATGCTTTTGTATTCTACTGTTGTTCTGTATGTGGCAGTGCAATGTGTCTATATTCTAACAGAAAAGACAGTGGTCGATACTCCAAGACACTTTCTATAATTCTATCAATTTTACTTTCGATGTAATAAAGTACTTAAATAAAAAATAAAAATCATTACTTAATATTATCTATAGAACATGCAGGTAAGATAATAATATAGTAAGATTCCGATTAACCATCACAGTTACTGAGTAAAGTCGAAAAACTTAACCTTGACCTTTTCCTATATATGCGAAAGCAATATAAAATCAAATAAATACCAAATATGGTACATAAGTGAAGTACCTTCCATGATTAGAGCATAAAGGTTTTGAAGAAAATCCCCTTACACCAAATCAATCTTTAATACAGAAAAATTTACAATATTTTCCAAAAGTTTTGATTAAAATGTTATACCGTCCTTTACGTATGCAGGTATCCCTACGTGCATTACAAGATTTGTAGAATGCAACGGGGAAATTCCAGTTAAACACAATGCAACGGTGTAAGTTACTGCACAGGCTACTTCAATCCTGCGAACCACTGCGTGCGTTTAACTGGAACTGCCACGTTTTGTTCTGCAACTTTTAATGAACAAAAAGATATATGCTTACGTGACAGGGCAGCTGGGCCTCATGGTATATTGATAAATAAACTGTGGGTATATCATGTATTTTTTTTTTTTGACATTGCCTTGTTCTCTCTGTCGAAAGAAAGTTTGTATGATTTTATTTAACTGGTGCATCTTTTCAGACAGAAAGAAGTACGTGCCGCAAAAATCTGTAGAACTCTTTAAAGTGCACAATTTTATTTAAATAGTTATCTCAGCGGTATTAGCATTTACCGTTTGAAACCGTTCAACATTTTGTCGTTTTTAAAAATGCTAGTGCTATTCATTATATCTCTCAACATTACGGAAAGTGGTTAGAATTTTGAGTCCCACTTTTAAAGATTTTATTATTGGTTAGATTTCTTTTGTCTTCCTTGTATCTAACAACGAAACGTGAAGGTTAATCTTGATGTACATAATGAAGAGGGTAGAAAAATATTTCGTAAGAAGTGTGTGGAATTTATATAAAAATTAAGGAGTAATTAATATGCTGTATGGTTCATTTTTACAAATTCTAAATCAAAGCGCAACAAATTCAAAATTAAATAGCACAAAATTAAAAGAAAAAATATGTAACACCCCAAAAGACCTGGAACGTCTTAAAATAAGTTATTAAAATCTTAAGAACATTAAAATATTTTGTTACAAATTATAATTAGTTGTAGGCACAAGTAATTCAGTATTTTTATATACTTACAACTGTTAGACCGCTTGACTCACACCAAGGTGCCCCGGGATTGATACCAGGCGACTGCAAAGTGAGATTTGTGGTGCATAACACGGCGCTGGGGCGTGTTTTCTCCGGGACCTCCGGTTTTCCCCACCACCAGTTGCTCCATTGTCATCTTTCCTTTCACCCACTTCACCCTCATTCCGTTCATCTAGTTCCCTCACTCTCATTCCGGGGATCGGGCTGATCACCCATTCCTGGATTTCTCTTTCTGATTCATAGTTTTGGCTCCTTCAACCGACGTCTACAATGGCATAAGAGGTGATGGTGACGATGATATTTGGCACTATAGACCATGTAGGCCCTTGGCTTCCCTAAACACCCTCTTCCATTTTACTCGGTCCTTTGCTTTTCTTCTCCAGTCTTTAACCCCCAACTTTCTACATCATCTACCCATATTTTCCGGGGTCTTCCACTTCTGCTTCTGCCATCCAGCTTTTCTATGAATATCTTCTTAACTACACTTGTTTCCGGCATTCTCTGCATATGGCCAATCCACCTTATTCTTCCTTGTTTTATTTTCAATACTATATTTGTTTGTGGAAACGTAGAGTCAGACTGAAAAACGCAATACCATAGCCAGGATTTGAACCACTGATCTTCTGATTTTCATCCAGCCGCTCTACCACTGAGCTACTATGGCCAACGTGCCGATATGACAAATTCTCCAACTGACTCGTATTTTCCCGGTAAACCACTAGGAGTTCTCATAAACACATGAGACAACTACCTTAACGGCGACTTACAACGTGTAAGTACTTTAAGGCCCGGGCTTTATAGTCAACCACTATTAGGTCAACACACGGCCAGTGTGAAAGAACAATTAATTTCCATTAATTTAAGCCCGGGCCTTAAAGTACCTACATGTTGTAAGTCGCCATTAAGGTAGTTGTCTCATGTGTTTATGAGAACTCCTATTGTTTACCGGGAAAATACGAGTCAGTTGGAGAATTTAATGTCATATCGGCACGTTGGCCATAGTAGCTCAGTGGTAGAGCGGCTGGATGGAAACCAGAAGATCCGTGGTTCAAATCCCGGCTATGGCATTGAATTTTTAAGTCTAACTCTACGTTTCCACAATTTAGCCTACACACGGCCAGTGTGAAAGAACAATTAATTTCCACTATATTTGTTTGCCCAAATAGGCACTGTAACTCCAAGTTAGTCCGCAAACTCAATTCGTCCCAGTCTGTTATCACTTCAAATATATTCCTCAAAATCTTGCTTTCCCAATGTAATAACCAATGTTCTTCTCTGATTGTCAACACCCAACTATCTGAACCATACATTACTATTTCTCTCAGTACAGTTGTATATATTTTGATTTTAGTATTCCTCCTGACGTACCTCGATTCAAACATATTCTGCAAGGCATAGAAGCATCTGTTACCACTTGCTATTCTTTCTTGAATTTCCACTGATGTTTTATTATCTACTGTTACTATAGATCCTAAGTATTTAAATTTCTCCACTCTGACATTCTTTCTCATGCAATTTAACTGTATATTCTCTTCTTCTTGCATCCCCATCATCTCCCATCTTCATATATTTGGTTTTACTAACGTTCACTACCAATCCTAGATCCTGTGCTTTCTCTGCCAACACTACATAGCTTTTCTCAAGTGCTTTTATATTCCTTGCGAGAATTGCCACGTCGTCAGCATATGCCATTATTTGTACTTGGTTCCTGCAGGGTTTATGGGTACTTTTCGGATTACTTTTTCCAGTCCTATACTTAGCAAAAGTGGGTAGAGGATCATAAATGAACAAGACTGTCCTATACGAAAAAATAAGACACTTTCCCCATCTTTTAGATTATAAAAATAATTACATATTTTGTTAGCTTTGTAAAGGCAGCGTGAGGTAATTGTCTTCTCTCCCTGAATTGCTACAATGTTACGTGTACAAAATAGTTGAGGGCCGAGGTGTGTATTGGGGGGAATAAGCGACTGTTGGTCAGAAAAAAGAGCAACATATTGGACAACTAGCTGTAAATTTAACAAAGATGACGCTAGAAAATTAATTTTACCAAAATTTTCTCCAGAACACAAAGTTAACTAAAGACACAAGGTAGAGATTTTATGGAATAAGAACATGAAAATAATACCGAAAAGGAGGTCCCTACAGAAGAAACTGCGTTACCTTTTTACTGCCCGTTTACGACTATTTCTTTACTCATTTCTTGTGAATTTAATTCCGAAAGCATGTTAAGGATATTCAGGAAAGAACATTTATTAGGTAATTGCTCTCTTCTATGCATGTTATATTGAAACATATTTCCCTTGATGCTCGTCTAACGCGTACCTTCCAAAGCCCACTCCAGCCTAACGATCCTCGGAATGTGTCTCTCGGTGGAGCGCACAAATTGGAAACTTGGGTTCAGCGTAGTGCCTGCAGACCACGCTCAAAAACACATTTTTCTTTTGATGGGATTTCCAAATGAAGGTCTTCTGAGGAAGTAGCAACTTTAGCCTCGTGTACACGTTGTGAATCGTGTTTCTTTATTGAAGTATTGACAAAGAGTTCGTAAGAAAGTCACCTCAGTGGTTCAGCAGTTAGGTTATCTCGCTTGCCAGATGCATAACGTGCATAAATAGTGGCCCATACGGTGGGATTGCTTTTTCTCTCTCTCTCTCTGAAGTTTTTTCAGGTGGGATTAGTTCTCTAAACAGCATGTTTCACAAATACTTTTACAAACTTCTGGTAGGGGTTCCTCACACCAAAAGGAAAAAAGGATCATATGAACATATGTCCCATAATCCTTTGTTTTCTCGTTAGGAGGTGTTCAACACAGTGGTACACTTACAACACACAAAACTACGGGGGCTGTTCAATAAAGAATGATTATAATTTTTTTACGGTCATTATTTTTCGTACTAAAATTCAATCTTATTATATTATTTTAGCTTAATGTGCAACAATCACGCCGTAGTAGTCTCATTGTTGGTACTCCTGGTTCCCGCCTTTGAGAACCAGGCAAGTTCAGACTTGTTCAGTATCGCCTACCGCTGCAACGGAGGTAGCATGCAGTTAAAGTTGATGTTAGAGGAAGATCCGGAGTTTCTTTCAAACGTAATCACTGCTGATGAAATTTTGCTACATTATTTTGATCCTGAGAGCAAACAGCAAAGCTCAGTGTGGAAATCTCCTTCAGCACAACCCCTAAAAAAGCAAAAGTGTTTGCTGGGAAAGTTATGGTCATCTCATTCATTGGTATTCATGGAATGGTTTATCAGCATGTTGTACCTGCACACACATCAGTAACTGGACAATACTACAGGGATGTCCTGAAAACATTGCAAGTCTATATCAGGCGCAAAAGCCTACATTTCCATAAAGCAGGCTTGATGCTGCATCACGATAATGCGCGGCCACATATTGCCAATGTTGTTACTGAATATCTTAAAAAATCAACATGAAGTGCATCGCTCACCCTTCCTATAGTCCGGATTTAGCCCTATCTGACGTGTTTCCTATTCCCTAACTTCAAGAAACGCCTTCGTGGGAGGCATTATCCATCATCATAAGCAGTTCTGAAGGCCTCGGAGGCGATTTTGAAGTGATCTCTCAAAAATGGTTTCCAGCATGTCTTTGAAGGCTGGCAGAAACTGTGGGAGAAGTGCATAGCATTCAGGGGAGACTATTTTGAGAAGGAACATCAAAATTATGAGGATGATTAAAGATACGTTGTCAAAAAAAATTGTGATCATTATTTATTGAACAGCCCTCGTAATAATAGATGCTTGAAATTTCCTCCACTTGCCTCTATGCGTGAATGTACTCTAAGAATCATGGAATGTCACACCCTTTCCAAAACTCCGGTATGGTGGCGAATAGCTTCGCACGTCGCTAAAGCGTTCCTGCATTCGGGATGGCAGATCTTGGTCTTCTTCGATCAACAGTGGAATAAAATAGTGGAACAAAATACGTGTGTTTAACTCACTACAATTACACAATTGAAACGTTGAAGACAGACTGGTAAAAAATGACAAACGTAAACAAGTCTCCATGGTAACACTTCGCCATCAACCGTATGTAGTACAATAAGTCAAAGCCTGCATAGAGATGTGAAGTTTTGAGGTTGGGCACTAAAGGCTGTTTAAGTAACGGTTTCATTGTGACAGAAATAACGCGAAAACAAGGATTATGGGACATATGTTCATATGAACTTTTTTCCTTCTTTTGTTATGAGGAATCCATACCTGAAGTTTGTAAAAGTATTTGTGAAACATCCTGTATAATTTATCATAATAGTTATCCAGGGATATAAAATGATTGAGCAAAAAAAAAATATTCTTTTAATCGATGTCAAATTAAAGCGTGTTAAAGCGACTCATATTTTTAAGGCTTTCGCTAATATTGGTATCCAAGGAAGGGCTAAATGTGCTCAAGATAATTTGGTCTTCTACAGAAAAGACTGAAGAATTATTTGTATGCGTCATTAAACTGAAACACTGTGAAAGTTTTATGAGAGCTTTCATCGGGGAAAGTTATTGCCACCGTGGAATGGCAATTAGAAAACCCACAGTAGGTAGTGATACGAAAACAGAAAGTATTGTACATATAGGAACAAAAACCTCTTAACTTTCGCGTTTAAGAATTCGTTTTTATTGTGTTTTTGTGGAACAATGACTACTAACTTTAGCTCTTGATGAGAACATTGCGAGCTAGTAATACAACCAATACTTTGGCAGTTGGGAATCCACTAGTTAGAATATATAATCAAGAAAAAAGAGACGTTGACCTAAACTTAGCGGTGCCAACATTACCTTCCGCTTTCTATTAGAGGTAAACTTTTTATCCACGATGGTGTAAGCCTGTTTTACATAATTATCTATGTGAGAGTTCTGTTACAGGTTATTTCTTTAGAAGTGTGTTAAATTTTTTATTTCATTTTAGCTACCGACTCTCCCTCTCCCTATCTGCCCGACTCGGTAGCGTAGATGGTAGCATGTCTGCCTCACGTTCAACGGGACCCTAGTTCGAATCTCGGTCAGGGTAAGTTACCTGGATAAGATTTTTCCGGGGTTTTCCCTTATCCTGAAAGAAAAATGTTGGGAAACTCTAAGCTCCATGGATCCTGGACTCATTTGAGCATCCTTTCACCCGATATGACTTAATATTGGGTGACGTAAATTACAAAAAATACTCTCCCACTCCCTATCACACACAAAAAAACACACACACACACACACACACACACACACACACACACACCGCTTCTATCAGTAGCGTAGATGATAGCATGTCTGCCTGACGTTCAAGAGGTCCCGAGGTTCGAATCTCGGTTAGGGTGAGCTACCTGGATAAGGTTTTTCCGGGGCTTTCCCTTATCCTGAAGAACAAAGGTCAGGTAATTCTAAGCTCTATGGACCCCGGGCTCATTTGAGCATCATTCCAGCCATTTCATTCATCGTCAGATATGAGTTGACGTTGGAGGACTTAAATTCACACACACACACACACACACACACACACACACTCACACACACACAAATAAAAAAAATAGAAAAAAACACATTAAGAGAAGACGGGAAAAAAGGAGGAAGCTGGCCAGCGACTACACAACAGCTTGTATCCAAATATCTGAGAGACTTCCAACAATTCTGCAACTCAAAGGACTGTGAAGTGATGTGCAGTGCAGTGGAAAAACAAAGAGTTAAAGGTGTGACATTGAAAGTGACATCTGCAATAATTACAAGAACAATAATAGGAACTACCAGGACATAAACATATAATCAAGAAACAAATTGAACACCAAAGAATACAAAGCATGTAATATTACTTGTAATGGGGCATGCTGTTAATAAATCTTTAAAAAAAAAAAAAGACACATGCACACGCACACACACACTATGTGCCATTCAGTCCGTGTTACGGACTATCTCCATGGTGCAGGGTAATCTTGTCTTCTACACACACGACCATAATTAAAATCTAAGCGAATAGTTAGATTTTCTCCTACTTCTTAGTTTCCTTTTATTCTCAGAAGACAAATGTCGACAACCGTCTATTTCATTTTAGGATGAGCTTTAAAAGTGCTTTTGAATGTGAAGCAAAAATGTTTATGGGTGCACACAAGTCCACGTTGTGGACGCCAATTTGAAGCAATAATTTAATGGCGAGCAAATATGTCGGCGAGCAATGAGGTTTCTCTCAGGGTATGCGTGGTTATGTGAGAAGGAGATTTTAATAACCCTGGAATGCCCGTTTCCAACTTATTTATTTACTGCTTCTTCTATGAAAACATGAAGTGAAAGTTGCTGACCAAGGGTTACCAATCTCTGTTTAGAGTTACTGTCTGCAGAATGTTTGTTACTCGATAAATTTATTCGTTCCTCATATATATACGAACCGACAATTATCAAACACAGAACAGGTTGACCGCCCTAATAGGCTTCACGCCTCGGACTGCTCTCATCGCCCTGTCACCGAAAACTTCTAGTCGGCTTCACGCCGAAGACTGTCCTACCTCACCACAGCTGCGCGTGTGTGTATATCTAACTTTCACTCTCAGGAAGCTCCTTTTCAACCAAAATCCCTTTGTGGCTGTTTTGTCGCCATTGTAAATGATCCAAAGAATTTCCTATTTATACTAGTCAGTGAGCCACTTTAGAAATCTTCTAAGGACACTGCTTCTTACATTGCCTTGTTATAACACTTTCCCCCAACTCAACTGTCCTTGCCCTTGTCCTAACAAAGAACCAACATTCCTTTGACATCTATCATGATTCTTTGCTTCTGGCAAACCATCATTTCGGTATCAAATGAACTGTTAAAATGAGGCAACTAGAAGTATAAAAATCGTCCTATAAACTGATCAACATGTGATACCAGGGTTGGAAATGTCTTTTACCTGCAAACTACCAAAGCGGGTGTCTCCAGCCCGGGTCTTTAAAGACGAACCAGTTAGAAGATTACTCTGTCACAAGGCTTGTGGTCCTCTGAATTGCACCATTATTATAAATAGTTCATTCTATTCTGGCTATTCAGTGGTCATTTACCTATGTTGCTAGAATATGCACATAAGCCTCCATAACCTACAACACAACTATGATTATTGTTTCCAAACCAAATTAATTTCCAAAATCCTTTCCAAAATTTTCGCTAGTACATTTACGCCGAACATGCATCATCTGTACACAGAAATCAGCGCCGCCAGTACGCCTAAATTTTGTTCCTCAGCAATTCTTTTGCATACCAGTAAATATACTGAAATGTGATGATGTTAAGTCAGGGCCTGATTTTAGTCAGGAATGTTGGAATATGCAGACGAAGGCGTAATTAAATGATTCACCAAGATCGAGAATATCAACACTAAACCAATGAGAACCATCTGATATGATATAATATAAAACCATATATAACCGATAACAATACCAAAAAATGACCACTTAACTTCTCTGAATGCATCCTTTTCTCCGATGCCTACAGCATTGACTTGTGACTTTGACAAGTGACTGCAGAGCATTTAAGTAAACATGTACAGAACTTGACACACTTATGTGGCTCAAAGAAGACTCTCAACTGGGCAGGGCCTAGAGTTGCCTTCCAGCACCTTCCGAATACGAGTCGCTCACGTTACCGCGGGTCCATCTTTGTGGTAGTTTAAAGAGCTACGCTTATCCCAACGCAACTGATCTCATAATCCTTGCAGGACCGCCTTCTATTCTCTCTGCTTGACATTTAAAAGATGCGTGCCGATATCGAGGTCTTCAGGATCAACCAGTTCATCGATCCGACTCCTCACGGAGAAGCTCTAGTGCCTTTTGACCTGAGTGGTCGAAACCATTAAGTGACAGACAATTAAGACATAATAGAGATTGTCATATAGCGTGAGGGCAAGTGCCTGAGGAAATACTTAGCGCCAGACATAAAGCGGTTGTGCGGTTGATTGTTATTGAAAGGGCAATCAGCAGAGTTGACCTCAGAAATAATTATCACTCTCCATCATTCATATACCCGGAGGGGTCATTTTATATACTGGTAGTTAGCTCGGTTATAACAATAATGTATTTATAAATTGTTATCCATATTCAGGCAGTGTTATTCAAGAGTATAGCTTTACACTTTCAGATTTTAATACATAACTGGAGGCGTGGTTGTGAGAAAATATTTTCTCACGTGTTACTGGTTACACGGCATAAGAAGGAAATGACAATAAAATAACAGCTCTCCACAGAAAATACCTTTGTGTTGCGTCAATGTTATCTCTTATCCACTTTAAAGCCCTGGTGTTTTACACGGATGCCCTCTTACTTATGCTCATAAATAGATTCACCTTTTCGTATTTATTACGGATATTCATATATTTTTGGAGTAAAGTGTAATCATAAAAATCATAATCATAACAACGATAAGCTAGCAAGCTCTTGCAGATAACTCATAGTTAGGTAGACATAACCAGATAGATAATCCACCACCGCATAACAAATATACTCCAGAACCAGTTCTTGAATCTGAAGATTCCTTGTTAAATAGGGATAGAGTGATAACAACATATAAAACAGTTGACTATAGCCGACCAGACCTAATACTGATTGATAAAAAGAGGTCTAAGGCACTTATAAATTGATGTCTGCATTCCAACCACTTATAATTTAAGAAATGCATAAAGTCAGTGAATACCAGAACTTGGCATTAGAGATCAAAAATATCTAGAAATTAAGTACTGTGACTTTGTGGGTTCGTGAAATTAAAAGTCTGTTTGCACAACTCAAAAAATGTTCTTTATTTCCACCGAATTACAGTCGGAACACTTGCCGATTACACAGAATTACGTAATGCACACAATTGCAATTCACCAGTCCGTCTGTCACAGGTCCACTGCACGCTCACAGTTACGTACAACTCCTCCGATGCACGTCCACAGTCTTCCGGTCCGTTAACTCTCTCGGCACTCCTCACGCTGCTCGCCAAGAACTGAACTCTTCTCCGGCCCGGCACGTCACTTATATAAGACAAACTGACATATCTAGAAGGTTCCGGGTTAGATGAAATATCCTGGATGTTCAAGAACTCGGGTGGAGGGGAAAGAGACGGCACAGTGGCCTGCGATCCCTTCAGACAACACTCAAGGCTTCGAAATTCCAGTGAAGATAACGAGCAAAACTACTCCAAACATTCCACATTGTGAGAAAATTTTTGAGCTGCTGAATTAGAGGAAATTCTCAGCAGCATCAATGACAACAGTTGTGAAATAAAAATAATCATAATAAAAGTAATATTAATAATATTAGTAATAATGGAAAGAGAGTCAGACTGAAAAATTGAATGCCATAGTCGGCATTTGAACTACGCATCTTCTGGTTGCCATCCAGCCGCTCTAATCCTTGAGCTACAATGGCCAACGTGAAGACATGACATTAAGTTCTCCAACTTACTCTTGTTTTACCCGGTAAACCACTTAGGAGTTGTCATAAACATATGAGACAACTACCTTAATGGCGACGTACAACGTGTAAGTACTTTAAGGCCCGGGATTTATAGTTAACCACTATTAGGTCAATTAATGGGGATTGATTGTTCTTTCACACTGGCCGTGTTTAAGCTAAAGTATGGTAAGATAGAGTCAGGCTGAAAAATTCAATGCCATAGACGGGATTTGAACTACGGATCTTCTGGTTGCCGACCAGCCGCTCTAACTCTTGAGCTACTATGGCCAAAGTGCCGACATAACATTAAATTCTTCTAATTACTCTTCTTTTACCCGGTAAACCACTTAGGAGTTTTCATAAATACATGAGACCACTACCTTAATGGCGACTTACTACATGTAAGTACTTTAAGGCCCGGGCTTTATAGTTAACCACTATTAGGTCAATTAAGGGAACTTGATTGTTCTTTCACACTGGCCGTGTGTAGGCTAAAGTAAGGAAAGATAGAGTCAGACTGAAAAATTCAATGCCATAGACGGGATTTGAACTAGGGATCTTCTGGTTGCCATCTAGCTGCTCTAACACTTGAGCTACTAAGTCCAACGTGCCGACAAGATATTAAGTTATCCTACTGATTAGTGTCAATTTCAGGTAGATTACGTTGAGAAGTGACACTAATTACATTGTTATTACATGGTGAGACAAAATCCCGTACTAGCTTCTAAACATACGAGTTCCAGGTGTATGACCCTCAATTGCCTTCGATGCACTGACTTAGTCTGAGGCTATTTCTCCTCACGTGCCCTTTGGCTATTAAATCATACAGACAGCAAGCTTTAGGAGTAATTTTAGCCTCGTAATTTCTTCTTTGTAATATTTTAACTTTGTAATCTTTGTGTTATGTTCTTTTCCCTTTTTTTCCTATAGATGCCTTATCTTTATCATATTTTCTTTTACCCTCAAAACTTAAGTATTTATGGGGCTCTCAAACACCCATACGTTGTCCTAATTAAATTATTTATTGTAATTATTTATGTATGTGTGTTTTCAAAACTAAAGCGAATCAAGATATGATTTTAAAATAATAAGCTGGATGATTTAATCTAGTGAATGCTAGAAACTAATGCTGTTCCTCAGCCAGCGAAAAACTTTCAGAAATTTCACTTCCAAGGGCAACGGAAGATACCCCGCATGAGCTTAAGTTAGTGTATTGAATTACAGTTATATCGATATGGCTCTATTAGTGAGAGACATCGCTCCAACCTCCAATAAAATTAGTAAATTAGACCCGACATGCCCGACGTGACATTCGGATCCAATTAACAATACATAAGCATGACGCCCCATATTTCTCCTTGTTAATCCACTTAGGTATTGTAAATAAACATTTGACCTACTTGTGTGCACTGCTGGAGGACTGAGCCTGAACGATTCAATACAATGTTTGGACTAATTATACACCAAGTGAGCTTTACCTTTTCTACTACTTACAGAAAATAGAGGAAGTTTTACATCCCGCCCAAAATTTCAATCAAGATTTCACCGAAATTCCATCAACCAAAAAAAAAAAAAAAAAAAAACATTTTCATAAAGAGATTCATGCATATGTATGCATATATGGGTGTGCTATGTGTTTGTGAATTTGTGTAAGAAGTATTAACACCAAAGGAGAGATCTACTGAATAGCAAACTTGGTACTTAAGTTTACCAGGATGCCTTATGAAAATTTTCAATAAACTGCCTCCTCGCAAATCCCCCTTTGCATGAAATTATTTTCAAAAATACTGTAATTATGAATAATGGATTCAATGATTTGGAACTGGGAACAGATTAGAACTTCTGGTTATTTTTTAATACACGTAGACTCTTTGAGAATGCTTTACAGTTTTTTAATGTACGTCCTCCAATGTTAACTCATATCAGATGATGAATGGAATGGGTGAAATGATACTCAAATGAGCCCACGGTCCATAGAGCTTAGAGTTACCTTAAATTCGTCTTTCAGGATAAGGGAAAATCCCGGAAAAAAACAACCTTATCCAGGTAACTCACCCTGACAGATTCAAACTCGGGACCTCTTGAACGTGAGGCAGACCTGCTACCATCACGCTACCGAGGCGGGCGTGACGGAGATGCCAGCACTGTACACTTTATAGAACTATAGTGGCAGTGACGAGAGTTAAGACTGTTTTTGATACTTAAAATGGCGACGTTTCCTTTGCAAGAACAGCGTGTAAACTTTCGTTTTCTCCATTTTCGTGGTGTGACACCTATTAAAATTCATCGCCAGTTGAGTGAGGCATGTGGTGATGGTACCATGAATGTGTCTAATGTGCGTTCCTGGGTGTGACAGTTCAATGAAAGCAGAACATCGTATAACAACAAACCAAGACAGGTTTTTTGGGGGTTGTAATTCACGTTCTCCAACGTTAAGCTATATCTGACAGTGAATGACCTGGGTAAAATTATGCTCAAATGAGTCCGGGGTCCATGGAGCTTAGAGTTACCCGACATTCGTCTTGAAGAATAAGGGATAACCCCGGAAAAACTTTATCCAGGTAACTCACCCTGACCGAGATTCAAACTCGGGACCTCTTGAACGTGAGGTAGACACGCTACCATCTACGCCACCGAGGCGGGCACCATTTTCGTGGTGTCACATCTATTGAAATTCATCGCTAGTTGAGTGAGGCATGTGGTGATGGTGACATGGATGTGTCTAATGTGCATTCCTGGGTGTGATAGAACATCGTTTGACAACAAACCAAGTAAGTCATAGCCTCGTACCAGCCGGTCTAATGATACGACCCAGTGAGAGGAGAACGTTGTTTCGGAGGATAGCCGATTGAGCATTTTCAGACCTTAATGCAGGATTGTGTGCACAGATACCACGAAAATGTCGATCTTGGAGGCGATGTCTGCAAATGTCTTGGTTCGTTGACACACGATGTTCTCCCTTCATTGAACTGTATCACCCAGGAACGCATTTAGACACATCCTTGGTACTATCACCACGTGCCTCACTCAACTGGCGATGAATTTCAATAGGTGTCACACCACGAAAATGGAGAAAAAAATGATTACACGCTTTCTTGCTATGAAAAGGTCACCATTTTAAGTATCAAAAACAGTATTAACTCTCGTCACTGACGCTAGAGTTCTATGCACTGGAAAGTGCTGCCATCTCTATCACTCATTCACAAAGCGTCCACATGTATTTAGATTAAAAGGCATGTTGCTATCTAGTCCTAGACCTGAAGGAAAAAAGAGGTGTTACCACTTGAACGCACATAGTAAGTGTCGAATATTTTTATGGTATATGAAATGTATATTTTTAATTTCCTTACAATAGCCTTCTATACACCTCTCTATCTTGGACGATGCATAACTGGTAAATTTTAAGGCAAACACAATCTGACTTCATAGACAATTTGAATGGTTAAAGCTCTCAATTTCTGTTAGATAAAGTTATTTAAAGAAATAGTTATATTCATTTTCAGAATATAGCTTTCATTTGTTTGAATTTTCTAATAATGATATCTTTATTGTATTTTTAAGCAAGAATTGGCTTTTTATATCCCGAGTATTCACAGTGAATGCTATTTAATTGCACCTAACATTTTGAAGCCTATAGTAATCTTTTGTTCTGATTGTACATAAAAAAATATGTTATTAGGCCAGGTGGAAAATATTACCCCGGTAACATTAATTATGCAAAAGAAGCAGCCCTTTATAACAGTTTTAAAAGGATAGTCATCAGTTTCTAAGGGAGTTATATGCACCCTTTACTTCAGACAAAATCA
The DNA here is from genome assembly GCA_030765055.1 of Mantis religiosa. Classification (NCBI taxonomy): domain Eukaryota; kingdom Metazoa; phylum Arthropoda; class Insecta; order Mantodea; family Mantidae; genus Mantis; species Mantis religiosa. The sequence continues at coordinate 41,963,948 of CM060957.1, forward strand.
TAGGTAATGGTAGTGAATAGCACCAGGAATGAAATGATATTGAAAAAACAGAAAATCAAATAACTTACGATTTTTATTAAAAATATGCTCTTAAAATTACTGCATGAAGTTTTGAGTTTTCAGGGAATGCCTGTGCAGCTCTTTTCGTTTTGAATTTATTTTATATAATTAGTAAACCGTGAGAGGGGAACATAATGCTACTGATTAAAGATTTAGATTTCGTTAAAATACAATGTTTTGAAATTAAATTTGTTGTGACGTTAGCCCTTTCGGAGAAATGTATGCTATAGCTTTGAAGTTTCAAACAGAAACGTTTTCCATGTGGTAAATACTATTAGTTTTTTTCTCGTGGCCAAGCATCATATAGGATATAGCTTTTAAATGTTGACTCTCAGATTTTTTTTTAAATCTGTACATGACGCCTAAAAGGAAAATTTGTGTGGGGATACAAGATTATGGGTGTCTTAGCGCTATTTCTGGACTTCTGTCAGTCTGCTCTGTGTAAATTATACTTGTTGTTAGGAAACTCTCGACTAGTAAGAGATGGTTACCCCGTTTTGAATAATAATGGGAAGATGATCGCTTCCATTTGGCCATTCATAGATAGACCTGTTCAGTACCTGGTGTATGTTACGTGCACAGAAGATTGAAATGCCATTAGTAATCTCATAGGCAACTTTGTAGAGGATAAATTTAGCACTGTTCATAACAAAAATAATTCCTCCCGATAGTGTTCCTCTAGGGTTCATATTATATCATTTTCAAACTAATTTTATAGTGCCTATATATGCTCACATACATGGAACAGAATTAAGTCCTGCCAGCCTCCGTAGCGTAAATGGTAGCGTGTCTACCTCAGGTTCAAGAGGTCCCGAGTTCGAATCTTGATCAGGGAGCGTTACCTGGATAAGGTTTTTTCAAGGGGTTTTCCTTATTCTTAAACACGAATGTCGGGTAACTAAGAGATATGGACCCCGGGCTCATTTCAGCATCATTTCACCGTGACTTGACTTCGGAGGACGTAAATACAAAAGAGAATCAAGTCCGACTCATCCAGGTGTCGATTCATAGTGCCATAGAGGGAAATAAAAAACTAATGAACTCTTAAGACTAGTAGCAGCTTCACAGTTTATTTGATCCAGGCGGACTCTGGGAATAACTTGATGTTTAATAAGAGAGAATATTAAACAGTAGCTCAAATTAGGATGTTATGAAGCCTGGCTTTAATCTCCAGGAAGCAACGTGTAACTGCTTATTAGAAAACCATGTAAGGAAAGAGTATGTGGGACAATCCAAATAACTTTTAAACACAGAGTGAGAAAGGATACAAAAATGAAAATGTTAAAGATAATGGCTATTCCACCTGTACTATATGGAAGCGAAACCTGGGTGCCAAATATAAAAGGATTTAAATAAAATACAGACTGCAGAAATGAAATTTTTAAGAAGTGTTAAAAGTTGTACAATATTGAACAACATTAGCAATGAGGATATTAGAAAGGAATTAGAAATCGAACCACTCCATGACAAAATATCTGAATGAAGGCAACAATGGCATGAACATATATTAAGAATGGAAGTCGGAAGATATCCAAATTCAGTATTAAACTATAATCCGAAAGGAAGAAGAGACAGAGGACGACCCAGGAAACGCTGGAGAGGTCTATGAAGCCGGAACGAGCAATATGCCAAAACCATGTAGTGAAGAAGGAAGAAGGAAGAAGGAGAAAAAAGGAAGAAGGAGAAAAAAGGAAGAAGGAAGAAGGGAGAAGGAGCAGAATAAGGAGAAGGCGAAGGAGGAGCAGAATAAGGAGAAAGAGGAGGAGGAGAAGAAGGAGAAGGAGAAGGAGGAGGAGAAGAAGGAGAAGGAGGAGGAGAAGGAGGAGAAGAAGGAGAAGGAGAAGAAACAGAAGAAAGAGAAGGAGAAAGAGAAGGAGAAAGAGAAGGAGAAAGAGAAGGAGAAAGAGAAGGAGACAGAGAAGGAGAGAGAGAAGGAGTAAGAGAAGGAGTAAGAGAAGGAGAAAGAGAAGGAGAAATAGAAGGAGAAGGAGGAGGAGAAGGAGAAGGAGGAGGAGGATTTGGAGGAGGAAAAGGGGAAGGAGGATTTGGAGGAAGAGAAGGAGAAGGAGGATGAGGATTTGGATGAGGAGAAGGAGAAGGAGGATGAGGATTTGTAGGAGGAGAAGGAGGATGAGGATGAGGATTTGGATGAGGAGAAGGAGAAGGAGGAGGAGGATTTGGAGGAGGAGGAGGAGGAGTTGGAGGCGGATGAGGAGGTGGAGGCGGATGAGGAGGTGGAGGCGGATGAGGAGGTGCAGGCGGATGAGGAGGTGGAGGCGGATGAGGAGGTGGAGGCGGAGGAGGTGGAGGAGAGGAGTAGGAGAAGGAGGAGGAGGTGGACGAGGAAAAAGGTTACTTAAATGCAACAGACTTCACTGGAGATACTCCCATGAAAACGATGGGAGTGTTTCGGAGTTACTTAGAATTTCCTATACAGATTCATAATAAATCTAAGGCAGAAGTGCATACTTAGCACTGACGAGAGAACCTGCATCAAATAAGGCAAGTCTTATAGGTTTGGTTATCACAGGGGAAGACTGGTAGTGGTGTTGTGACGTCAGCTCCGTCCGCTGTAACCACCAAATATGCTCCCAAACGCAAATAGTTTGGTAGCTGACATCCCCGCGCTAATTTTTGCTGCCCAAGGGGAAGGAAACAGTTTGACGTGTTGGTATTCCGACAGTGTAGGAAAGACAGGAAATGTATCGGATATTAATATGTACAACTTACATCTTGGACATTGTAATATTAATGCTGACTGCTTTAATTACACAATTGGTCACAGTTTATATACAATTACATTTTGGTTCTGTGCTATGAGAAAATATATAAAACTTCAACTCCTAGTTTATCTAAAGGTCAGGCGTAATATAAAGTAAATAAAACAAAATAAAGCATATTAGAAGAGGCCCATTCAGAACAGAATTACGTGGACATTTTCCGACCACTGTTTCGGTTTTCTTTAACTGGTTTATGAATGTCAGGACGTAATATCTGGGGAATTTGTAATCAAAGGCTGCATGTTAGATTGTGATCAGACAAGGTACTTCAGGGTTTGGACTTAGCTAATTTCATAACAGCAAAAGAATGTTCGCACAAATATGTCGAGCCAAACATACACAATGACCATGCGGCAAGTGAATACAACCGCGGAAATCTGGTTTGGAGGGTATTCTTGTAAAAATCAACCAAGTCTTTCTTATGTGTATATTTGCCCTTCAATAAGTCGTCGAATTATAAACTTAACAGTTCCATTCGGTACGTGGCAGCTACATTGTAGTCATCGAGTGCGCTACACGTGACTGAGCCCCCTCACTGTAGTCACAGCGCCATTTATATAGGCTACTTGGTACTACACGGCTCTTGCAGGCCTCGCTCCCGACTGAAATACGTCACAACTTTCGAAGCTGTCCTCCTCTGGGTTATCTTGTATTTGATACTTTTGGCTCAGGCGGGTATGTCGTGTTCTGGGTTTGATTCCCGTGTCCTACCAACGTAACCCATAGTTTATTTCGTGGGTCACAAGACGAATACTAGAACAGTTAATTACATACCCCAAATTTCCTGTGCCACCATTTCGTTTCCATTATCATGTAACATCACCTCTCATCTGATGGTCTCTTTCGGCTAGTGTCTGGGCGTTGCATGGCAGGATAATATGCTCTTCGTAAAAGTGTGGGGACCCTTATTCTGCACTGTTGTGGCTACTTGTGAAAGCCTCCCTGTCTCCCCTTACAAGGGCGTATCCACTTCCATCCCGTCGTGAGTCCATAGGACCAGATGGGGGGGCCCTTGTTAGTCTCTTGGTCTTGCCGTATGGGAAGCCCCACGAAGGCGCCGGGCGCCCTTTTGGGACAGCTCGGTAACTCCCTGGTCGTCGGAGGAGGGGTCAGTCTTCACTCTGTGATCACTCTGTTAGCAAGATTTGGAAATTTCTGTAATCATTATCCTGAAACATTTATTTTCGATGCCTTGAGTCTGGGCACAGCTATGTGTAAAAGTTGTATGATTAAGCGTAAATTCTGCTGACTGGCAAAACATGTATTTCGGACTGGTGAATAATACATCCTGCTGGCTTAGGGAAATAATTCACAGGTGGCCTGTAACAGGCCTCAACTTGGTCTCCATGTTTTAAACAATGAATCACACATCCTGCTGATCAAGGGAAATAATGCTTAGTTGATCAGTAACAGGTTTAAACATGTTCTCAATGATGTAAATAATGATTGCACAATATGATGCAAATTAACAGTTAGCGTGGGAATCGCTGAGTTGACATTTTGGTAGGTCCCCTATTTAAGCTTGGTTGAGTTAGCCCCCGCGAGAGAGACTTCACAGAGATTTCAGAGGGGACTTGCTGCTGCTCTCTGTAAGAACCAACAAGAGTTTATTTCAAAGCAATACCATGAGTAAGATAGCCAGCAGGGCGTACCAGATCGTACACCTTTTGACAGTCACACAAAGTTCACGCCATACAAACAACACATCGCCAAAGGTAAAGATTCATTGTTATTATATATTTAAATGTTACCAAAGCGCCCCTGATCTTATCCAGATCCAGGGAGTGCCCTGTAGAAATACTAGGCATTTTTAAATATAGTTATTCAGTTCAGTTTGACTTAGATGTTTCTTTCGCTCTACCCTTTCAGTAACTACACCCCCAGTTGCAGATTAGGTTTGTAAGTCTTTCACCCCCCTTACAATCCTGGTCCACAACAATATATATCCTCTTACACTCCGAGGGGGGGGATCCGTCCATTTCAGCTACTGAATGTTCGGGCCGAACATTCAAACCCCTCCCTAAACGAGAGTTGTTCGGATTGGGCTGCACTCGAGGGAGCAGTGTGTTCCCATTACCCGCGGGAGATCGGGTACCTCCGGCCAGGCTTCGGCCGCCCGGAGGGGTATATATCCTGGGTACTAGCCTGCAGAGCTAGTAGAAGGTGTGCTAGATCACCAGGCGGCCCCACCAAGGTTATTCGGTAGACTTCCCTGCGGAGTTGACGCGCCTAGGTGGCGTATCCACTTCCAGCCGTCTTGACGTTATTGTCGATGGGGGGAGGGGCTTTTAAAGACTCAAGGTATTGTCCCAAGGAAAGACCCTCAGAGTTTTCCATCGCTCCCGGGTTGATAGAAGCCGGAGTCTTCGGACTTTGGGGTATACCTCGTGACAACATGTCTCCTCTCACCTCATCCCTCCTCCCGGTGCTACCCCACTTTTATGCATAGGAACAATAAACTAAGTTTGAACCTCCGCGCGGAATTCTCTCAGTAGCGTAGTCCAGTCCATTCCCTACTTGCCTGTGTGTGTGTCCGGAAACCCATAAAAGGGTGACGAGAGTATATCCAACATACTTTGGCACTGCCTCACATCAGTAGGAGACTTTAAAGCTTCCTGGCTCTACCAGCAGATGTTCATTCCCACTATTTTGTCTGGTATATTTATGACATGAAATGCACCTTTAATTATCAGTTATCAGTAAATACATAGACAAATGTATGGTTGGGATATTTAATTTCTAGGTAATAACTAGGGCCGGGAAGTTATTGACCTAAAAAATCTCTAAAATGAGCTATAAAATCCCTTAAAATATAAAAAATGCACGCGAATGCAAAGTGAGATTTGTGGTGGAAAACACAGCGCTGGGGCGGGTTTTCTCCGGGACCTCCGGTTTCCCCCGCCTCTCATTCCATCTTCATCTCATGTATCATCAGTATCACCGCCTGCGGTGCCGTATGTAGTAAAATCGGGCGTTAAACACTACACACGGACACTAAAAAGTGCACATAAAATGTAAAAAAGAAAAAAAAATGACCTAACAGAAATTAACAATTTCTTTAATAATAATAATTTAATAACTGTCACAGATAAATAACAATATATATGGTTATAATAAACAGATTTTTAAATTAACTTTTTTATTAAATAATGCAATTATTGCTACTAAATAATAAATGAATTCAAAATTCATCAGGTCATTTTCCTTTAAAAAAATATATATTTCCGCCAAACTCTGAAACATACTGTTTCAAGCGGGACGCAGTTGACTATTTTTTTTTTCGGCATTTCGGTTCCACAACACATCAAATTTACACACCTCAAAAGCTACTCTCGTTACTGCGACACTTCTAGCTCCTGAAGTCCTGACGTATTGCATGATGTAATCGGCGATTCCTCGAATTGAAACGTCATAAATTCACCGGCACTGTTAGGACGCTGACCTGTGTTAATTACATGTTTACAACACTTAGAAAGTTACTATTTTTAATTTTAATTACAGATTATTTTAAAACAAACCAAAAAGTCCATGGGTCAGGTTCAGGTTGGCCACGGGAATCGAACTCGGGCCTTTCCGAATGCAGGCTACAGATGAAAATGCGCAATTAATTTGTGAAAAAGAAAGAAAATGTCCTGAAAAGGCATCTAAATATTAAAAAATCATTATTATAAAAATGTGGGAAGAAAGCATTTTGATGACCTATAGAAACCATATATATCTAACGTATTTCTTCCAGAATGCACTTAAATTCCAATAAGCATCGTCTGTGACTACTCAGAAAAAATATGCCTTTTCATCAAAATCTGGGCCCTAGTTAGTACATTTTCTATTCGTTTAGATCTACAAGATATGACAGAAATTATCTTCGTCAATCTAACACTTTTAACTAACAATATGCTGTTTAGAGAGACAAGGAGGTGAAATGGAAACAGATCCGGACAAATTCGGCGCGGCGCTAATAAACAAACCAAATGTAATAATGGAGGGGATGTGTTTGATGGTTAACCGAAAATGACGGATAATCCATCTTACTTTAAACAGTCGGTTTAATGAGCAATTGCGCCAAAACTCATTAAACATACGAGTCCTATTGGACATAAATGGAAATAAAGGTAATTTTAGTCTGCAGGTCAGGGCTGCAGAGCAAGAAGTAACAGTCATTTGTTCAACAGAACCAAAACAAGGACACACTGCTACTCACATTTGTTTATTCTTCAATTTTGTTGAGTACATCAGTACTCTATGACCACGGTCCTTTGAAGTAGGCAGCTTTGAGCTTGGTTAGCATATCGGCGAGTGATACAAATCTGGCATAATCCATAGGGGCCCAACTTAACCCCACCCCGGTTCTGACTCCACATTAAGGATACCTATGATTGAAAATTTGAAATCCTGAATTAATAATGCTAACTTTTTAAGATTAATACCACAGATGTAACTTAGTACAAATATGATACAGCAGAAATTTTGTCAATTTCACTGCGATAGTTTGGAAAGTATGGTAAAATTTATTTATTTTTGATTACGTCGCCTAAAAAGTCCCTTGCGACAAAAAAAAAAAAAAAAAAAAAAATTGGTCTGGTATTTTAACAAGTTCCAAACACATCCAGTTTTTGAATTTGCCCTAGTTTTCTTTCTGGCTCAATAACTTTAGGCTCCAGAAGCTCTTCAAACTATGAATAAAGCTTTTCTTTGCCCAAAATTTTAACTTTTTGTGTTTTAGAGTAAAGAAAGTGTGCTTAAATGCATCTCACGATAAACCCAGAGCAGTTTAAATTCACTGTTTCTTTATGAACGTGTGTAGAAAGTTTCATTAGTCCAACACTAAAATTTCTAAGCAAGGAGCATTTTAAATGACGAAAAATTCTGAAAATTTCAATAGCAAGAAAACAAGGATAAAGAATTTAAATTCATACACTAGCATTCACGTAAACTTCGATATAGATTAGAGCATTTAAAAATTACATTAGGATGCTATCTAAGAATTCTTTGGATTCAGGAAGGCTTACAATATTTTATAGACTAAAAAGAGGAAAAGGCGATTCTTTTGAAACTTTTCATGATATATACATAACGTAACAAGTGACTGTATTAACTAATTCAATTAATAGTTCATGTGACTGCAGTAGTACGTGTGACGTAACTCCCCCACTCCACTAGCTCTGGTATAACTGAATGTAAAGTGTGAATGTCATCCTCTTTGTGTGCAGGTCTCCGACCTCGCAGGGTAGAATGCCCTGACTATTAAAGGTATGGGTCCGAGTGACCATCTTTGTAATTCATTAGTTTAGTAAATATTCTTATTAAGTGAATTATACCTTTAATTAGCATCACCATATCTTATGTAGAAATGAAACCTAATAGAAAATCCTAACCTGTCACCAAGCTGGTGTTTCCTACCTTGAGAAATTCCCCCCGTGTACGATCTGACCGTGTCTTCCTTACCTATCCAGTAAAATCCATGGTTAGTTCGCCACAATATATATAAGCCGTAGATCCTCAAAGTCAATTTGGATGCACGTCCTTGATTGGCATCACTGTATCATCAGATTGTTCAACTTATCTCTGAACTGAAACCGTATCTTATGTAAGTCACATCAGACTCAATTTCATATTTGTATAGTAAGTTTAGCATCTAATATAGATCGAGTTGTACAGTGACTTGTGCATATCTTTTCTAATCCGTAGGTCGCACACCTCTCCAAAACAAGTTCATTTTGGCCGCATACGTAGAATTTTCACTCAAAATACACAGAAAATCCCATTATGGTTAACCCAGGGACTGATAACCTAGGTTTTGCTGTTTAATATTCTGAAATTAGGTGAGGTTAGGAGTGGTGTCAAGTGAAGTTCAGCAAAATTACATTGTACTTCAGCGGACTGGATTTTAATATATTTCGTTTGCAACTTTAAATCATGTAATACAATTTTTCAAGTGTCTATTATAGGCAGTGATACTTACTACTGCAACTCAGTAAAATATTCTTCTAGCAATTATTATATTAATGTGTTAAGCACATTGATAAACATTGTACACAACTAATTGACCCCTGATGATAAAACAAGGTAGCTATTTAATATGAAATTCTTTATATCTGCAAGAAAAATACTGCTATAAACTGTGGAGAACTATTGTGCGATCCATGTGTACCTGAACCACTTCAATAGGCCATAACCTTTGAACGAATAATAGGACACACGTGCAACTTTGGGACAATATAATACACAATTCGGAGATTACATTACACTATTTACATCTCAGAGAAAATGTTGGAAGTGTCCTCCACCAGCATCTATACATGTTTGCACTCGTCTCACCATATTCTTTGAAGTTTTATGAAGATGATATTGAATTGAGAGAAGGTTATTTCCAGCAAGTTGGAGCAACGTGTCATACATTTAAAGATGTATATATATATATATATATCTGTGGGCTCCCATATCCCCTGACCTAACCTCACCGGATTTTTTCTTGTGGGGATATCTAAACAATAGAGTGTACAAGAATAGGCCACGAGCAATTGATGTTCTCAAAGAATCCATTCAAACCGAAATAAGTAACATTGGCGAGGATACTTTCTGTAAAACTTCAGAGAACATGGTGAGATGAGTGCAAACATGCATAGATGCTGGTGGAGGATACTTCCAACATTTTCTATGAGATGTAAATAGTGTAATGTAATCCTCCAATTGTGTATTATATTCTCCTGAAGATGCCTGTGTTTCCTATTATTGGTTTAAAAGTTATGGCCTATTGAAATGGTTTAGGTTTATATGGATCACCCTGTATTTAGCCAAACCGAAAAGTAAATAAGAAATAACAAAGATTCAGGTTCTAAAATAAATGAAGCGCTGAAAGAGGCCCAAAGCACAGACACATAGTTTTGAGAAAAACAGAAGCGCATTAAAATCAGAATTTCCATTCCGATTACTTGCGAACGTGATGTAAAGAGTAAATTATGTTGGCAACACTACATAAAATTTGAACAGCGCGGAGTAAACAAAATTATACTTTATGATTTGGGCCTTTATCAGGAAACACTAGCGGGACAGCTTCTTATGAATGTTTCAGGAAATCAAAGAAGTGAGACGGTTATTTCATATTTTTTCAAATATTTGAAAATTTGTTCTGGATTGTTCTAGAAACGGTGATCTCTATAAAATAGGATTTGAAACTGGGTAGGTCACAGAATCATACAACTTACGTAATACTGTTCCTATTGGTTGTTACAATAATATTATTATTCTATGTTGTGGCGTGGACTAATAGGATAGAAGTAATTTAGATGTTGTAGAAACATCGTGCGCACAGATTGCAGAATAAGCAGATAGTTTGGCGTCATTTTGTACAAGATCGTCGTCGGAATAAGACGTGTTATCTTTGGTGTCGTTCTGCAGGTCTGCAGAAACTTGAAGTGCAACAATGGAACAATAATTATGTTACGAAAGGGCAGAATATACGAAAATTAACATTGTGATAGAATATAGTAATGATTTTTGGAATATATTTCAAAATATTTTAAAGGAGATAAATTGTTACTTTTCAACCACATGAACATAAAACATATTTTCTTCCTGAATAGTTTTGGGAGATCATGTGCCCTTATAGTTTTTGCAGCATTTTTTTTCTATATCTGAGGAATATCTTTATGACTGTCGCTGATAGTAATGCAGTTCAGGATCCTTGAAAAATAGACGGACTCAATTTTTTCAGTAGATTATGAAACCCCACCATGGTAATTTAATAAAAACAACAATGCAATATATCTATCCAACTGACTGCGTATGTTTTGTTACCCCTGTTACAGCTGCAACAGCATAACTGTAAAGTTAATTTGTCAGCGTGAGTATAGGTGTATGATTAGTTCAGTAAATGTTACATTTAGCGAAAGTCAGAAACAGTATATGTACAATGTTTCATCAGAAGTAGGTAAAACTGATGTAATGTTTTGGGAAACAAGCAGAAGGTCATAAATTGAAACGCGCGAGGGAAGCCGGCGGACATGTGCATCACCAAGAGCAATAAGTCAAGTCCGTAGGCAGCTGGCGGCCAACAGCCTGGGTCAGTCCTAGTGGCGCCCAGAGCGTATGTGATTGGTTGCCTACAGGTACACAGCTCGTTGAGAATGCGAGTACTTAGAAAAACTTGTGGATAATCGTTTTAAAACTAGAAGTCGCAAATATAAATAACAAGGGCAGAGAGTTAACCCGGTTACGAGAACCAAGTGTCAGCAGAACTGTGATAACCTCTTAACGACATCGTTAATGTTGACCCACAGTTCGCAGCAACACAACTAGCGAAAATGGTTCGTGCGAAACTGCAAACAAACCATTACCTAACCGCGCATTAAATATTGGTTTATTATACAGTAACTTCAAAGTAAATGCAGAACATTTATCAATACTATTTGAAATTACAGTTTCACGAAACTGTTACTTGCAACCTTGACCTGCTAGTACGTATTATTTGCGGTTCCTTTATTTCTGTTTTTGCTAATTGGCTAATACACATTTATATTTTCGTTAGAGGGCACTATATCACTCTTCAGCACGCGTGAATCCCCTATCTAGGTAATTAGTTCGAGGGGGTGTCAGTGAGTGAGTGAGTGAGTGAGTGAGTGAGTGAGTGAGTGAGTGAGTGAGTGAGTGAGTGAGTGTGTGTGTGGTGTTTTAGGGCCCGTCGACAACAAGGTCATTTGGGCCAGAAGTCAACACTAAAAACTAAAAGCTACACAAATTAAGCTAAAATGTAAAATACAAATAAAAACACTCAACTATTAAAAGTACATAAAAAAACATCCCAAGACAACTTAAAATCTATAAAATTAACAAATATAAAATGCAAGTTAGACTTGTTTATTAAAACCGATTTGGGCAACAAACCGCAGTGCCTTAACCACGGCCACTGGGTCGTCCCCTAAAACACCCAGCAAGTTACTCCCCAAGCCTACTGACTGGCGAACGCGGGCGTACTGCGGGCACTCGAGTAATACGTGCCGTACAGTGAGGCGTACTGCACATGGAGCACACACTGGGGCCGGTTCCCCACTTAACAAATGACCATGAGTCGAGGGGGTGTCAAAGTTTTCATTATCACCTGGCAGCTTTTATGTTAGAGTGATGAAATTTTTTCAGAGTCACCACTGATCTCTCGGGACATAATGTTGGTAGTTTCAGTTATTTGAGTCCTTTGGTTGTTTTACAGTGAGTGCCAGTAGTGACTGAGGTGTAAGATGAAGAAAATTGAGGCCCGCAGTGTGATCATGTTCCTGCATTTGAATTGCAAAACGGCCCGGGAAATCCATGACGATATGATGGCTCCTTATGAAAATGATTGCCCATCGTATGACACTATTGTGAGGTGAAAAAGGAGTTTTCAAACTGGTCACATGTCCCTGACAGATGAGCCGAGAGCTGGTAGACCGTCAATGACAGACGATGCTGTCACAGTGAAGAAAGTGGATTGTTTAATACTGGATGACACACTAGCAACCATCCAAATGATCATAAATGAGACATCTTAGTTATGGTAGTGTGTGGAAAATGTTTCATAACGAACTGCACATGCCAAATGTGTCTACAGTATGGGTACCACGTTTGCTAACCCCTTTCCAAAAGCAAACACGGCGTCACTTTTCAACACAGATCTTGATGCTGTTAGAAGAGGATGAAGATGCGTTTTCATCGTCTGGTAACCGTGGATGAATCCTGGATCTATCAGTATGATCCAGAGGCAAAAACCATGAGTATGGAATGAAAACATGGAGATTCCCACCTCCCAAACAGGCAAAGGTGCAAAAGTCAGCTGGGAAGGTCATGCTTTCAGTTTTCTGGGACTGTCGTGGGGTAATCCTTACAGATTATCCTTCCAAGGGTCAAATCATCTCTGGCAGCTGCTACTTCAATCTCCTGGACAAGTTACGAGCAGCTCTGATTAACATACGACGTGGTATGCTCTCCAAAGTTGTTCGTCTTCTGGTTGACAATGCACCATCTCATTCATCTCAAGTTGCAGTTCACAAAACAATCGAATATGGCAAGAATATGTCAAGCAACTTTTTCTTGTTCCCGGAAATGAAGGATCCGTTGCGTGGTCACCGATTTGACAACACAAATGACGTCATTATTAAAGTGGAAGAGTGGTTTAAAGCAAATTCTGCAGATTTCTACAATCAAGTTAATCGGAAGGTCAAGAAACGCTGGGAAAAATATTACAGTCTGAATGGTGACTACGTAGAGAAAAGCTAACAAGCACTTATCAACACAAAACCTCTATCACATTTTGAAAGGGTGATAATTAACATTTTATGACACCCCTCGTATGTTACCCCATGAAGAACACCAATAAAAGGTAACGTGGCAAAAAATATAAAACATGTTATGACAGGTTTTTTTTTTTCACTCTGAGAAACCGATTTAAAGAGAAAGGTGTACTTACCTATTTGTCAATAAAAATTTGCATTCTTTCCAAGTACATCATTTCTCTTACATGATACATATATAGAGTTATCAAAACATTCGTAATCTACTTGTAGGCTGTCTCCACTGCACAAGGGAACTGTGAGTCGCTGGAAAACAGTGCCGGCAGAGATGCAGGAAAGTTCTTGCAGCATCGTTCATTATTTCAATAAAAAAAAGAGTCCAACTAATTTCTAGCACTTATCGTATATGACACTCCAAATTTCAAGTATTGGCGAAGCGTTTTATGTGATTGTTAATAAATTTAAGCTTTGTACTGGGTGAGAGCAACATTCTAAGTTAGTTTTAGTACAAACAATGGGAGCCAGTTTAGAGTAATTGCCTCGATATTTCAGCAAATTCTAAAAATACTAGCTGAATAAATAAGCGAGAACTCAGTCGATAATGAACATCAGAAAAACCTGTTACTGACTAAAATGTTTCTAGAGGACTTAAAAATTGGGTTGTAGTGCTATATTATCTGTGATGTACGATTTTAGGGCGCTCTCGTTTCTCTGGTGCAGTGGAGAAACACCGTGAATGGGTTAGCATAAATTTTAATAGCTCTCTATTTGATTCATACAATTACGAAAAAATAAATTTGAGAGTTGGCTTGAAATAAATTAAGAAAATATTTCATATGTATTAAACAAGTAAGTAACCGGCATCGAAAAACAATCTATTCCACGATAGCAGCCAATGAGAAGCGACTATGCTCATGCATTAAGAAATAGGGTCCGAGTAACAAAGGATTCAATTTTGTACTACATCTCCACTTTTTCAGTGATTTTGTATAATAATTTTCCCCCACGAGGTCTGTTCAATAAAGAATGATCACAATTGTTTTTTCACAACTTAGCTTTACTCATCCTCATAATTTTGATGTTCCTTCTCAAAATAGTCTTCCCTGAATGCGATGCACTTGTCCCAGCGTTTGTATCAGTCTTCAAAGACATATTGGAAACCATTTTTGAGAGATACTTTGAAATAGCCTCCGCAGCCGTCACCATTGTTTCTAATTGTGGATAATGCCTCCCACGAAGGCTCTTCTTTAAGTAAGGGAATAGAAAAAAGTCACATGTGGCTAAATTCGGACTATAGGGGCGGTGAGGGATGCATTTCACGTTGATTTTTGTAAGATATTCGTCAACAATATTGGCAATATGCAGCCGCGCATTATCTTGGTGCAGCATTCAGCCTGCTTCACATAAATGAGGTCTTTTGCATGTGATATGGACCTGCAATGTTTCCAGGACATCCCTGTGATGGTTCTTCTCAAAACAGCCTCCCCTGAATGCGATGCACTTGTCCCAGCGATTCTGCCAGTCTTCAAAGACATGCTGGAAATCATTTTTTGAGAGATCCTTCAAACTCGCCTCCGTAGCCTTTACCACTGCAAGTGATGATGGACAATGTCTCCCACAAAGGCGTTTCTTCAAGTTAAGGATAGGAAAAAGTCACATGGGGCTAAATCCGGTGTATAGGGAGGGTGAGGGATGCACTCCACGTTGATTTTTGCAAGATATTCTGCAACAACATTGGCAATATGTGGCCGTGCATTATCGTGGCGCAGCATCCAGCATGCTTCACGGAAATGAGGTCTTTTGCGCCTGATATGGACTTGCAATCTTTTCAGGACATCCCTGTAGTATTGTCCAGTTACTGATGTGTGTACATGTACAACATGCTGATAAATCATTCCATGAATATCAGAGAATGAGATGACCATTGCCTTCCCAGCATAAGCAACCACTTTTGCTTTTTTGGGGGTTGGCGATGAAGGAGATTTCCACACTGAGCTTTGCTGTTTGCTCTCAGGATCAAAATTATGTAGCCAAGTTCCATCACCAGTGATTACGTTTGATAGAAACTCCGGATCTTCCTCTAACATCAACTATAACTGCATGTTTTAGTTAATTGATGGAAATTAATCATTTCTCCACACTAGCCGTATATAGGCTAAGGTTTTTGATAGTCAACATGAACAATTCAATGCCATGGCCGGGATTTGAACCACGGATCACCTGGTTGCCATTCAGTCGCTCTTAACCTTTGAGCTACCAAGGCCAAAGTGCCGTCCTGACATTCAATTCTCCAGTTGACTCGTATATTACCCCGGTAGACCACTAGGGGCTCTCGCATGTTACCCCCATTGCAGCGGTAGGCGATACTGAACATGTCTGAACTTGCCTGGCTCTCACAGGCGGGAACCAGGAGTACCAACAATGAAACTACTACGGTGTGTTTGATATTAAGCTAACATAATATAATAAGTTTGAATTTTAGTGCGAGAAATTATGACCATAAAAAATTATGATCATTCTTTATTGAACAGCCCTCGTACATTTAGATGCCCCTACAGCTGTTAAATTTGTGTCTACTTATAATATATGCAACTGCAGAAATACAACAAAAGATTGAAAATGTTGAATCAGTGGTTATGTCAAATGAACATAGCACGATGAATGAAAAGTGTGGGGTGAGGCTGAAATGAGTCCAGGGTCCATAGAGCTTAGAGTTAAAAGACAGTCATCTTTTAGGATAAGGGAAACCCCTGGAAAAATAATGCCAGCCTGAATGTCGGGACCTCTTCATCGTGACGTAGACCGCTACCACCTGCGCCATAGAGACGAGCACAATAATGGGATTGTATAATTTCGCGTTTTAACCAGGGGCGGTTCCTCCATAAGGTTGCAGGATTGCGCTACACCCACTGATTCTGAATGTACAACAGGTGCATTTTGCACATTAAAGCTGTACTTGTTTGCATTGTTTTATATACAAACATGTTTCATTTACGCTTATCGTCTGTAGCTGCCCATGACCGCAGAAGTCGAAATAAACAGTGATTAGCTGTAGGAGCCGCAGGTTTGCAGCGAAGAGTTAACCTAAGATTTCGCCCAAATGTAGGCTCTCTGAGGGGGTTGCAGGAAGGTGAAGAGATGGGAGTGGCTTCTTATACATTGCTTAAATGGAGGTTTATAAACCTAGGTCCTCCTACTCTTAGCAACGGCTTCTGTGTGCTCTGCTTTTCGAACACAGGGAGAATTTAATTAAATGTATGGAGGTTATTCAGAAGAGAGCTCTGTTAAACAAGAACGCCATACCTGTTCAGGCTTCTGGGTTTATGGCCACTTTGAAAGATTATAATTTTGTATTCTGGCTGTCTTTCTTCTACAAGATCATGCCACATGTGGACATTTTGTACAATCAGCTGCAGAAACGAGACTGCAATGCAACATTTGCCATCGCCCAGCTAAACGCATTTAAAAGGGAAGTGCAAAAGGTAAGAAATAGCGTGGATATCGAGGAACACGAAGAAACTGCAATTAAGAGGAGAAGAATAGAAGATCATGATGTGAAAAGAAGAGAAGCTCTTGAAGTATATGACATTCTTAGAGAAGCAAAGGACAGATTTAGCTTCACGGGGCATCTGGTAGCCTCAACTTTGTTTCATCAAAAAAATTTCTAAGACATTTCCAGAGGATTCCCTTAGAGAAACAATAAGGTTCTATCCTTTTATCATCGGAACAAAAATTCGTAGAGAACTGACTATAATTTACAGTCGAGAGGAATTTCGTGGAATGTCCGGCGCTTTGTGCTTGATGGACTTCATTAAGGAAAACAATTGATGTGCTACATTCAGCGAATATGTCAAACTCCTCCGAGTGCTGTTAACTATGCCAATGACTACTGCTGAAGCAGAATGCTGTTTCTCAACTTTAAAAGGAATAAAAACTTTTCTTAGGAACACAATGTCAAGGACAGATTGTCAGCATTAGCAATGCTTTCAATTGAGAGAGATTTTGTTATGAAGATCAGCGACTTCAACGCAAAAGTTATCGATAGATTCGCCAGGTCTAAGGAGAGTACAGCAGAGAATCTGTATAAATAGTTGAGTCATTACTACTCTGTATTTTATTTTTCATTTGTGCACCACCAATAATTTAACCCACCAGCCGCCACTGGTTTTAACATACTGAGACATTGTCCTAAACCCTTTTCAGACTTGAGATAATTGATATCTGTACCTTTATAGTTTTTCCCTATAAGAAATTGAGACGCGTATAACTAGCGTATCCCCAGTAGTAACATTCTTTTTGAAATGCCTATAGTTCTGCAGACATCAAACAATGTGTGGCCATCGCCGCTTCACTGCTCGATGCGCATTGGCTAAACCTGCACAGCCGTGCAAACACGGCACAGCTGCGTCATCTACCTCAAACGCTACATGAAAACGGAACTACCTTTATGCATAGCCCTCGTAATTTTATATGTACAAACTTTAATTGTACTTTTATTCAAGTGGATACTTCTGCATATATGCTTCAGAACAAACTCGTCACCTAGAAAATTTAATCCAAAAAAACCGAGCTGGAATTTCTGCAGGGGAGAACAATCTGCATAATCCACAGACCCTTAAACACTTAGAGTATTTATACACAAAAGAATATATACAGAGTTATAAAATATTAGTAATATTAGGGTGACAAACATGAAAATATGGCCAAAAATTCTTTAAGCGTTAACTTCAGCTTTCTGTACTTATAATTTTTGAACCAATAAGAGGATATAATGCACAATTGGCAGATTACATTACACAATTTACATCTCAGAAAATTTTGGAACTGTCCTTCACCAGCATCTATGGATCGTTGCTCCCTAGGTTATTTCTAGCAAGATGGAAGCCGGCCTTGGTAGCGTAGATGGTAGCATGTCTGCCTCACGTTCAAGAGTTCCCGAGTTCGAATCTCGGTCAGGGTGAGTTACCTGGATAAGGTTTTCCCGGGGTTTTCCCTTATCCTTCAAGACGGAATGTCAGGTAACTCTAAGCTCTATGGGCCCCGGACTCATTTGAGCATCATTTCACCCAATTCATTAACCGTCCGATATATGTTGGAGGACGTAAATTGCAAAAAAAAAAAAAAAAAAAAAAAAAAAAAAAAAAAAAAAAAAAAAGCAAGATGGAGCAATGTTCCATACATACTGGGGAACAAAAGAATAATTTTTGGATGCTTCGAGCACTTCATGAGGCAATTCCTATTAATTTTGGGTTGGCAAAAACAAATATGACAATGAAAAAATTTTATTAGCTCTAATTTCTATGATATACACAAGGTGGAAGTGGCCGTACCGTGGTTCAGTGGTTAGACCGCTTGGTTCTCACCAAGACGGCCCGCGTTCGATCCCAGGCGACCGCAAAGTGAGATTTGTGGTGGGCAACATGGCGCTGGGGCGGGTTTTCTCGGGACCTCCGGTTTCCCCCTTCATCTCATTCCACCGGTGGTCCATCTTCATCTCATGTATGATCAGTGTCACCGCCTGCGGTGCCGTTTGCAGTAAAAGCGGGCGTTAAACACTACACTACACACACACAAGGTGGAAGTATTATATATTAACGGATAGAGAGAAAAGGATACATGCATTCTAACAACAATGAAAGTGCATTTGATTTTTTTAACTGGTAATTACATGCTAAGGGTTCTAAATTGCTGGAAACATACTTCACAAATAGTCGTCTTGGAAGGGAATCATTTGGTGGCCGATTGACTTCATCGTCTTTTAGCTTGCCTCTTCTGATGGAGTTCCGCAGAATCCCTATACAAAGACCAACAGTAATCCTCAAGCATTACTTCTTTACAACGGCCCTGATATCTTTATTCCATAACAGAAATGTCCTGATGGAATCTCTCCCCATGTTCATCACTAACAGCTCCACAACTAGGAGGAAAAGAGTCTAGGTGGGAGTAGAGAAAATGGATCTTAAGGGTCATGTTGCATCCTAAGTTACGGTATTTTTGCAGGAGCACTGTTATCAAATGCTTGTAGTTGTCATCTATTTTGTTGCCTAAAAATCCATGAAGTCTTCCCAAGCTTCCTATACTTTCCCCTCCAAAACTTTGTCAAATGCAGGATCCTTCACAATTACTCTTATTTGTGGTCCGACAAAATGGTTTCCTTAACTTTTGCATCACTTAATTCCCAAAATTTCTCCCTAGATGCGTTTTGTTATTTGACAGGTGTGCCAACTCCCAAACAATCCCCCAAATTTAAAATGTTCACTCTAAAAATGAAATGTCACTATCTTCAAAACCAGAGCTGATCTATCACTCCTATGGTGATTTTTGAATTCCGCAGAGGGAAATGCATGTAAATTCACTACTTTTAAGACAGAAACATTTTCATTGTTTCCCAGTGTAATCGAATAATCTCAAAAGTTCTGTGGCCCCCAGATCCCCTGACCTGACTTTCTTTTGGGGGGTATCTAAAACTAGAGTGCCACGGACAATTGATGTTCTCAAGGAATGCATTTGAACCTAAATAAGTAACATTGGCGAGGATACTCTAAGTAAAACTTCTGAGAATATGGTGAGACGAGTGCAAAAATGAAATATAACATAGATAATACATAACAAAATAATAAAGTGTAATATAATAGATTGAAATAGAAGGACTGTTCAGTACAGATCGATCACTTTTTTTTGACAACGTACCGTTACTCATTCTCATAATTTTGATGGTCCTTCTCAAAATGGTCTCCCCTGAATATGATGCATTTGTCCCAGCGTTTCTGCCAGTCTTCAAAGATATGCTGGAAACCATTTTTGGAGAGATCCTTCAAAATCGCCTCCGCAGCCTTCACCACTGCTGCTGATGATGGATAATGCCTCCCACGAAGGCGTTTCAAGTTAGGGAATAGAGAAAAGTCA
The DNA here is from genome assembly GCA_030765055.1 of Mantis religiosa. Taxonomy (NCBI): domain Eukaryota; kingdom Metazoa; phylum Arthropoda; class Insecta; order Mantodea; family Mantidae; genus Mantis; species Mantis religiosa. The sequence goes on from CM060957.1 coordinate 41,983,956, forward strand.
CATGGCGCTAAATCCGACTATAACTCCGGGATGCACTTCGCGTTGAATTTTGCAAGATATTCAGCAATAATTTTGGCAATATGCGGACGGGCATTATCGTCGTGCGGCCTACTTCATGGAAATGTGGTCTTTTGAGTCTGATATGGACTTGCAAAGTTTTTAGGACATCCCTGCAGTATTGTACAGTTACTAATGTGTGTGCAGGTACAACATGTTGATAAACCATTCCATGAATATCAAAGAAATGAGATGACCATAACTTTCCCAGCAAAAGCAACCACTTTTGCTTTTTTGGGGGTTGGTGATTGAGATTTCCACAGTGAGCTTTGCTGTTTGCTCTCAAGATCAAAATGATGTAGCCAAGTTTCATCAGCAGTGATTACGCTTGAAACAAACTCCGGATCTACTCAACTCAACTCCAAGCTGGCGGGCTGTTTGGAACAGCCCGAAGGGTGGTCAAATCGTGTACCTGCTCTGGGAAGAACTTTACCACATAGTGGCGGGATGTGGGTGGTTCCAGAATGACGGGTGTAGTAGAGGGAGGTAGCTTGTTGCTCCTTAGGGAATGATGAACCGGGTGCTACAGACAGCGTGCACCGCTGGTGGATTAGTTAATAAACTAGGAAGAGGATAGGTATAATTTTGAGTTTTCCAGAATAACTTTTAGATAGCTGAAAATTTAGTTTAGGCTGGAATGAAGATCATGTGGTTACCGTTAATGACCGCAAGACATGCGGTGTAACCGGTATCACTTTAAGCGACGCTCACGAGGTACATAATCCCCAAGGGATCTGACTAGGGCGCTCTGATGTTGAGGCAAACTCTGGTAGAATTTTGTCGCCCGGCACCTAATTTCATTCTCCACATATCGGAGGGATGAAGCCTCGAGAAGTAGTCTCACGGGGAACCTTGTGCAAACAGAATAAATAAACCGCAGGCATTTATTCTGTGCACGTTGGATCAGTAACAGGTTTGAGCCTGCGGCCATACCCCAGACTTCGCACGCATAGAGCATGACAGGGAGGACCAGAGCCATAAAGAGGCGCAACTTTAGGGAAACAGACATCGCAGACCTAAGCTCAGGGTATGGTGATGCCACGGCACCACATGACCGATGACCTTGCTCCTGGATGTGTTCCCGAAAAGTTAGGTCCTTGTCCAGCTTGACTCCCAAGTATGTGATTGAATTCTCCCACCTGATCCCTTGCCCAAAGTAGGTAAATGTGGGGCAATTGGCGGGAAAGCGGCGCTTGGTGAACAATATCGCTCGGCTTTTCTCCGTGTTAAAGGACAATCGCCAAAGCGTGCACCAATCCTGGAGGAGGATTAGATAACATTGGATGGGGTTGAAGGTTCTACGTGGTTGTCTGTTTGTTGAAAATAGAAGCACGTCGTCAGCATATTGTGCTATGTTGACGTGCTGTTCAGTGGGAAGGTCAGCCACGTAGACGCTATAGAACGTCGGGGATATCACAGAACCTGCGGGGACCTCCGGATCTTCCTCTAACATCAACTTTAACTGCATGTTACCTCCATTGCAGCTGTAGGCGATACTGAATATGTCTGAACTTGCCTGGTTCTCTAAGGCGGGAACCAGGAGTACCAACAATGAAACTACTACGGTGTGTTTGTTTCACATTAAGCTAAGAATATGAGGTTGAGTTTTGGTGCAAATATTATGATCATTCTTTATTGAACAGCCGTCGTGTAATACGTGCGTTTGTGTCTTGTATAAATATACATTTTTTTCATATAAATCACCATATATTATCCTGTTTCAATTATTGCTTTAAATAAAGTATTTTGAATTTGCTTAAAGACTTTAATTTAATAAAGCATGCAGAAGAAGCAACTGAAATAATTCTTTTTGATGTGCCACCTTAATAAACAGCAAAGAGATTGCAGTATCAGTCACTATATTAGACTAATGCGAATACCCTTATCTGCTCTGAAATATAAATTCTGAGTGTAGGCTTAGGAATGTGAACTTTAGTGAAATGTGAGCGATATTAAGCTGCAAAAAATAAGTGATGCTTGGTGAGAAGTATCATTCGGAGCCAATGATAAAGAGACAGCAATATATAAATCTACATTTCCATCAACGAACGGGCGGGAATTTTCTGAACTTTGAGTGTGAAACTCAAACCGCAGACAGATCTGGTAGCGGGTGGATTGACCACAGACAGCTTTAGTGGTCAGATTAAACCGCGCAAATGAGTACTTGAAATGAAATTAAACCACAGATAATCCACTTTAAGCGTTGGTGAAAGAGGTTCCCGCATTTGAAGATTACCACACTGCGAACATTAAAAGCATCTATAACTAATTTAAAACAAAATGATTTCAGTAGTTACTTTATCTAGACGTAGTTAATAACTTTCAATATGGCTGGAGACAGGAGAATTGAAACCTTTTTGTTGATGAGTAAAATGTATCAAATTGTTATATAAAAGATCGTAGATGTCAAGGGTCAGCAGTTTATATATTACGCTTTTAGTAGCGTAGATATTTGAGGAGGTAAATTACAGAAAGACTTATGCCCAATTTCACCAAGAGTTGCTAAGACTTAACACGAGTTTAGCAAAAGTTAAAACAAATATTGCATTTCACCAACAAGTGTTAGCGTAACACTTGTGTTAAATCTCCTGTTAAACTAACAAGCCAAATTTCTGATGTTAAGTCCTTAACAATTGTAAATAGTGCAGATGGCGGGCGCGAACGTAGCTATTATTGTCGATTTGGTATATTTAAGACCGTCTAAATGGCATACGTATTAGAGTACGGCCTATGAGGAAAAATTATTCTGAGGAGCTATCCGAAGAAAAGACTGTCCAAACAGGTTGCTATGAAGTTTCCTGCGGAAGTACAAGAGAGGTTATAACATGCATCGAAAGGAATATGCCGATCTCGTCTTTGCTTCAAGTATTAATAACTTTGTGATTTTATAATTCACAGAAATATGTGGGTAATAAACTGCCCAACTGCCGTCTTGAAACGTTCAAGTCACTTGCCCTTCTTCGCTCTTCGTTCTAAATTTACGTAATACTGAGTTAGAACATCCATCGAAAGGAATATGACGATATCGTCTTTGCTTCAAGTATTAATAACTTTGTCATTTTATAATTCACTGAATTATGTGGTAATTCACTGTCCACCTGCCGTCTTGAAACGTTCAAGTCACTTGCCCTTCTTCGCTCCTCGTTCTAAATTTACCTAATACTGAGTTAGAACATGCATTGAGAGGAATATGACGATCTCATCTTTGCTTCAAGTATTAATAACTTTGCGATTTTATAATTCACTGAATGATGTGGATAATAAATACATTGTCCACCTCCCTTCTTGAAACGTTCAAGTCATTCGTCACCTGTCTTTCTTCGCTCCTCGTTTTAAATTTATCTAATAATGAGTTAGAATACACATCGAAAGGAATATTCCGATCTCGCCTTTGCTTCAAGTATTAATAACTTTGCGATTTTATAATTAACCGAATTGTATGGATAATAAATACATTGTCCACCTCCCTTCTTGAAACGTTTAAGTCACTTGTCCTTCGCTCCTCGTTTTAAATTTACGTAATACTGACAAGTTGTTTTGGTGCATTTGAATTAAATTCGTTTCCAATATTTTCCACGTGACATCTTTCTCTTTTACATTCACCGCATCCTTCCTCTTTCCTTACACTTCGTCATCAATTCAATTAACAATTCTTTCTCCATCAATGAGAAATTTGTCTCTCGGCTTTATTTATGACTTTGTTTATCCGCCATTTTTCAGCTTGTGCAGGCGAAAATGAAAACAAAAGCGCATCGCCGTACGCTCAGAAAATACGACTTATCCATAGCCTTCTATACCTGAGATATTTACACGTTTCTTGGTGTTAACATGTGTTTGTTAACATTTTCAGAAAAATGGTTCATGAAATGCAAGGAATGTAACAGCTTTGTTAGTGCTGTGACAATTGTTACGTTACATTGTTAACGTCATTGGTGAAATCGGGCATTAAAGTTGGATTTCTGTAATCATCCAGCCACTCTAACGTAGCAATAGTAACAAGTAGACAAGTAAAAAATAAAATTCCTAATCCTGAATGTGGAGCTAAATTTAAATAAAATAAGCGGAGTTCGACCCGCGTCGTTCGGTACACGCCCCACACGTGTCAACATATCTGCCTCGCTCACCCTGCTTGTTAGCGCTCATTGTTCGCATTCAATCAGCTTATATACCTCACCGACCTACCCGTGTCGCTATAAGTGCATCTACATAATGTAATAAGTGGCAGTAACTGCTTGAAAGCAACATGGTCAATACTTAATGGTACATTTGGATAAAGTTAAGGGCTCGGCTTGGTGTAACGTAATATATTAGCTTATTTTGTTCTTAAAGTTGGCCATTAAATATAAATATAGTCATTACTTGAGAAGAAAACTATGTTATAACAAAATCACTCCCCCAAAATGAATTTACTCGAGGCAAATCACAGCATGAACAACGAAAGCAAAATTCACGTCCAGCACCACAAACAGCCAACAGCTACAAGTACGAGTTAGTACAGAGGAAGACAGCTTCCAGATTTCTGACGTATTTCAGCCGTGAGCGAGGCTGAGTACAGTACAGTACAGTACCGTGAGTACAGTACGCGCAAGATAAGTTGAGCGCTGGATTTACGTGTGGTGCGGGCAGAGGGGAAGAAGCGAGAGCTCGCGCTCTTTTGTTTCTGCAGTGTGGTCAACCTTGAAAACCACAGTTCAGCAAAATAGCGTGAAAGATAAGCGAAGATATCACAAGTAATGTTGCATCCTCTGCCCTCCACGTTTTACACGCTTCTGGCGTTAACGTGGTGTTTGCATGCATCGCTAGTTACGTAGGCTTGCGGGAGAATGAAATGGCGGATTCGGCAGCCAAGACGGTTACCATGAAGCCCAGGGTTCGAGTACCATCTGTGACATCGGAAGATTTTAGGGCCGTATTGCGGAGAGCTGTGCTAACCTGCTGGCAGGAAGAGTGGTCCGCTCTCCGCAATAATAAACTTAGATGTGTCAAAGAACTTCCGATACCCTGGGTTACCTCCTGTCGGCCATCTCGTCACGAGGAGGTGAGTTTGGCTCGGTTACGTATTGGGCACTGCTTTTTTACTCATAGTTTTCTTTTTAAAAAGGAGCCTTCTCCACTGTGTCCGTTTTGCAATGAAGCGTTATCTGTACGACACGTGCTGCTAGAGTGTTTTCACCTAGCAGACCTTAGGACGTCTCTGCAGCTGCCGGCCAGCTTTGCAGAAATGCTAGCGGACGATAACGCAGTAGTGGAGAAGGTATTTATATTCTTTTATAGATTACACTTTAGGATTTAGTGAAGGGAATTTTTAGTAGGTTTTGATTGATATTTCGTTTTCTTCTTCTTTTTTTAAATAAATGTGTGTGTGTGTGTGTGTGTGTGTGTGTGTGTGTGTGTGTGTGTGTGTGTGTGTGTGTGTGCGCGCGCGATTTTAATAGTTTTATTTATACTTATATAGTTTTTGGAAATTTTTATATCTGGCTTTTGCCATGACTTGTTTCTGTAAGGGCGCTGATGACCCCCGTAGTTGAGCACCCTTATACACATCATCTCTCTCCCCCTTGTTGCATCCTCTGAAAACATTCCTTAGTTTTGCCCACGCCAGCTCAATTACACTCAGATCACAGTTATACGTAGGTAGACAAATAACAATGTGTCCCCTTTTGAGAGCCATCACATTCACATATGTCCTTACAAATATAAATCATTTTCAAGTAAATGCTGATGTACATTACCACAACACTCTTAACAAGAATAAACTGACAATTCGAGTGCACCAAACGAGCCTTTATGAAGGAAGCTTTAACTACAAAGGGATAATGTTATATAATAAACTTCCAAATTCATTTAAACAAGCTGCATCATTAAAACACTTTAAGAATAAGGTTAAGAAATGTTTGCATGCTCACTGTTTTTATACGGTTAATGAATTTTTAAAACTATATCCATGTAAATGAGCACTGGGAGCATTGTACATTCACAAACCTGTAATATGCTTATTATGACATTGCTTGTGGTAAATTAGTCTTATGAAAATACCACATGAAACCTTAGAAAAGCCGCTTACTGTGTATTTGTATGTAATCAATTTGACTTTATGTACATACTGTATTTATACATTGTGACGTGTCTCATAACATGTATGTTCCAAGGATGAACTAGAATTCTAATTCTAACATACGATTGTTGTAAACTGGTTAGCTAATTAACCTAAAAGTTGATCAAAACGAAATATGGCTGACGTGATAGAGCTTAGCGTACTAGCCACTAGATGTCAGTGTCATTTCAGTTGTCATCTGTGTTTACGGAGTTATACGAAATTTACCGAGTGAGGTCTTGGAACACGATCGCCCTACATATCGCGCGCATGGTACACAATCTGAGGGTTTAGTCAGATTTAGCACACTCTATGACAACAATGTAGCTGCCACATAACTAATGGAACTGTTAATTTCTTTTTTATAATTAGAATTATTTATTTCTCATATTTCTTCTACATACATTTTCATTGATACATTGACCTTTGCAACATTTACTTCACACAATAACAAAATGACTTATTCATATCTAATATACCCTTCCTACCTGCTTGCCTCGAGCAATTCACATAACCCCTCACCCTAGTATCCCTCGTTCTAGTTTTTCAGCCCTTAATTGTTTGTTATTCTTCATCAATCTTAACCATTTCTCTCTAACTTTACCCAGGTATTCACCTATATTTCTTACATTCTTTTCTACTTTTACCAATAACAATTTCTTCATTATTAATACCTCCCCCATCCCTAAAACTGTCCCACTTTGTTGCTAAATTCTTCTCTCCATATGTTTGTTTGCAATAAAGTATACTACTTCAATCTGTATCCTCTTCTCCACACATTGGGCATTTTCCTGTATCCTTATCGTATCTAATACCTTTCAAATCCTGTCCTTGCCCAGGTAAATCCTTCTCGCCCTATCTTATTACACACATTTATGTACGTCTCCCTCTACCCACACTGTCATTATTTACCTATGTGTCCTAAATGATCTGTTCTCCCTTACACTGGCAAATATCTAAATCTTCCAGCCTTAATTCTTTCTACCTCTTTGCAAAGGCCCATAAAATAATAATCCTCGTTTACAATGTGACGATTTATTGAAGGACAAATATACACACAAGGAAGACTTGACTTATTTTTACAAGAATGTCTTCCAAACCAGATTTCCGAGGTTGTATTCACTTGCCGCACCGATATTTTGTATGTTGGGCTACATGTGTGTACGACCAATTTTTTTCTGTTATGAAATTAGCTAAGTTCAAACCCTGAAGTACCTTGTCGGATCAGCATCTATCATGCAGCCTTCGATGACAAATTTCCCAGACATTACTCCTGACATTGATAAACTAGTTAAAGGAAAACGAAACAGAAAATGTCGGAAAATATTCACGTAATTTTATTCTGAATGGATCTCCTCTAATTTGCAGAGAAAGTTACTTTGTTTTATTTCATTTACTTTATAACATGTCTGACCTTCAAATAAACTACGAGTTGAAGTTTTATATATTCCCAAATAGGCAAAAACCAAAATGTAATTTTTTATAAACTGTGACCAATTGTGGAATTAAAGCAGTCAGCATTAAAATTACAGCACCCAAGATGTAAGTTGTACATATTATTAATACTCGATACGTTTCCTATCTTTCCTATGCTTTCGGAAACCCAAATCATCAATGTCCTTCCTCTTGGCAGCAGAAATCAGCGCGGTGACGTCACACGTTAACCTGCCTTGCGTTCGGGAACATATTTGGCGGTTAGAGCTGACGGTGCTGACGTCACACCGCCCCTAACTGTCTTCCCCTGAGTTAGTATAATACACCTAGCTTCCTGTAACCAGCGTTGCAACTTTGAAAAGGGCCAAGTTTCATTCGGCTATAGAATCTTTAATGTGTTTCCAAACGTTACAGAAAGAAGCACCTCTTAAACTTATTGTTAAATTTGTGGAACATAAATTGCTACAGCACTACTACAGGCTGTCCCCGTAGCTCAGTCGTAGAGCACTTGCCTGCCGTGCTAGGGTTCGATTCCTGGCTCGGGAGGATTTTTCTCCAACCAAGATGTTTCCAGATCTTCCCCAGAGTCTGGAATTACGAATGAGAGTGCGATATGTTCCAAAAGAGAACGGCGACCGATATGACACTGCAGTTAAAGGCGGAGTATAAATGGAACAAAACACTACTACTGGATTGCATTTCACCGAGTATCACTATCCCGAAGGTTGATTCTCGAACTTTCGGGTGTACATCCTAAGTAAAAGGTTCTTTTTTTCACCTTAAAGCAACCTCGAACTTATTTTGTCTTACGTTTTCTCTACGTTCAGTCTTCTTAACGAGTCTAAGAAGTATACCTGCGATCCCTGAAGCTATCGGGAGCTAAGAAACTTGCTGTTTCACACAGTAACTTCGAAAAGCCGAGGTGAGCGTGATGTGAAATTTAATTAATGCAGGTTGGCATGGTAACCGCTCCTTTCAAATGGAAATCTAAAAGACATCTCCGAAAATTGTAATGCTCTGTGCAGATCCATAGCTCAAACCAAGATGGTGCAGAGGCGATTAGTGTTAAATGTGTCGCTGCAGTTGCAAATGCCTTTGGCCTGATTTCCGGTCTTACAGCAGCTTTCTAGACTTGGAATGCTCATTAATTACGGGGTACCACTACTGCAGAGGGAAAAAGAAGTAGGGCTTACAACTCCAACACTTTTTGGAAGTGTCATCACGAAGTTTATGGAGCACTGGTCAGTCCCACTAACATAGTCACAGCTTCTCTTCACATTTTCCGATTAGAAAAATCCGGCAATTTTTCTTCCCATTTCATAAAGTGGTTCTTATTTTTCTTTTCTTCTTCAGTATCAGTAGGGCTGCAGCCTATTTCGCTTTCATTCAGTCGTTTCTTCTGGGTCGTCCCATTTTTCAGTTTCTTCTTATCCTCATATACGTATTTTTGCCTGCTTCATCATTTCCTACTTTTAAAGACGTCGTAACCATCATTGTTGACATTAGTGGCAACGTTCATTGGTAATACTATTTTTAACTTGTTCTTATTTCTTCTCTAATATTTTATGCAATACTGCATGTAAGTTTTTACCCCTCTTAAGAGGTTGATCTCTCTCCCCTTACGTTATAGAACTTTAATTAATGATGAATTTTGCTTTCTTTAGCTTTTTAGTGTTCTTTTATTGTGTCATAAAACATTGTGTTGACTATACATCTGAAAGGGTAGAGCCAGACTGAAAAATGCAATGCCATAGCCGGGATTTGAACCAGGGATCCGCTGGTTTCCGTCCAGCCGCCCCAACCATTGAGCTACTATGGCCAACGTGCCAGCATGAAATTAAATTCTCCAACTGACTCGTGTTTCTCCCGGTTGTTGGGAGAAACTTCCCTAGGTGCTGATCTTGGTAAGCGTAGTAGCTCTTCACAAAACCTTCTGTAGTTATTCACACATTTTTAGTGTCTATAAATCCACTCCCTATGAAACTATTTCTGCAAAGGCAAATCCACATTACGATAAAGTATATGAAAAGATTAGCATTGAAAGAAGTATGTATAAAGAAGTAGAGACAGTCATGACAATGTTGCACGCATTTTTTTCTTCTTTCTTGCTAAGTGCCCATTAAGCACTCGAAAATGTAATAGGCGAATCAGCAGAATAATAAGATTAACAACACAGTCTGCAGGGTTTGTTAATGAACGCTATCTCTACATTCATATACTTTTGCTCTCATAAATATTAACTGTGGTTACATTCGGTGGCATATCTCTATGACCAACAAATATTTTTTTCTCTGATGCTCACCAGTATAAATAATAAAGTTTCAGAGCAGCGATGTGTGGTACAGAGTGAGATACATATCACTGGATAAATTATTGTCTGGAAAACATCCAGAACGGTTGACATGGCGATCGTCATTTTCAGACAAAAGACTACATTGTAACAGCGAAATAAGCCCTATGTGTCACTGTGTATGTTCTGAGCTGCATAAAGGTGCTACTGCAAATACGCATTTTAGAGGACACGTTTCTGGTGTTATTTTTGATTCCAACCCGACATGTTACAATATTCAAGGCTTAACTGGTCTACTAAAACTAACAATAACATTTCGAAACGTCGGATTGCATGCCGCTAAGACCGTTACAGCGGTCCTGCATAATATGACCCTTTCCCGTCGTGGTAATCCTCTACATCCATTTATGTGGTACAACTGGGAATCAACGTATATGGTCCGCAACAGAAGAGATTCAGGAAAGTAAGTTTAGAGATGTAAGCCAAGCTGTACGCTCTACTAAACAGTTGTTATCTTTTCTTTATTTAAGGATATAGCAACATTGAAGATTCCTCACTGCTCGTTACCTCCGGTCATATAGACCACATTTATTAATATGGTCAAATATAATACTGGTGAATATTAAACACAAATAGTGTGCAATTGTAGTAAACAATAACAGTAATAAATAACAAATATTATAAAGAGAGAATGCACGAGTATGTGTGTGGAAAGTATAAGATCACCCCACACAATTGAGCCAATTTTTATAATTTTTTCCTCAATGGAAAACCCAATTTGTCCTGACGTAGAGCACGTTGTGATTTCATAGATTACTTGTATATTAAAATTGATATGAAAAGCGAAGGCATTTAACAGCTACAGTGTGATCCATATGAATCTGAACCATTTCAATAATCCATACTTTGGGAGAGTATAATACACAATTGATAGATTACATTACACTATTTACATCTCAGTAAAAATGTTGGAGGTGTCCTCCACTAGCATCTATACATGCTTGTACTCGTCTCACCATTTCACTGAACTTTTGCAGGCAGTATCCTCGCCGATGTTACTTATTTCCGTTTGAATATATTCCCTGATAACATCAATTGTGTTGGCCTATTTTTGTACACTCTATTTTTAGATACTCCCACAAGAAAAAGTTAGAGATCCATGACCATGACCATGAGGTGCTGGCTGGTTGTATGTAGCCAGAAGGTTTTTGCTGCGTGCCCACCCGTTAAGGGTTTTACCGCAGGTAAGGTATTCGAACGGGATTTTGTAGGATGGATGTGGTGTAGGTTTTGAAATTGAAGAATTCTGTGTGGTTATAATTATTGTACCTTCGGGATGAAAGGATAGGATGCAATTCCCTGCACCGTGGTGCTTTTAATTTAGTTTTGGGTTGGGAAGAATTTTGTTGCCAAACAACTTAGGAGATTAAGTGGAGCTCAGCTTTAGCTGCTATTAGGATTAGCTCCTGAGTAATCTTGGGTGCCCGCATGCCAGGCGGGGAACCCGATGTTGTCTAGAACGGCGTCTAGTGGGGTCATGATCTCCCAGTGATCTAACAAGGGCGCTTCTATGAGTTGGTAAAGTTGCGCAGAATTTTGATGCCCGGCGCCTAACTTCGTCCTCCACATATGGAAGTCCCGAGGCTTCGTGATGCAACCTGGTAGGAAAATAGCGGGAGAGTGGTTTTTCTGCTGAAAGATTAAGATAATTAATTACGAACTATTAATTCACACATATGCTAGGATTTGTGGTGTTACCTACATTGTTAGAGAAATAGCTCCCAAGAATTGAATGCTATTCTTTTACTTACTGAACTTCGTTCCCCTCTATTTTATTCCTTATCATACGAGGGTTGTTCAATAAAGAATGATCAGAATTTTTTACGGTCATAATTTGTCGCACTAAAATTCAATCTTATTATATTCTGTTAGCTTAATGTGCAACAAACACGCCGTATTAGTTTCATTGTTGGTACTCCTGGTTCCCGCCTGTGAGAATCATGCAGGTTCAGACATGTTCAGTATCGCCTACCACTGTAATGGAGGTAACACGCAGTTAAAGTTGATGTTAGTGGAAGATCCGGAGCTTCTTTCAAACGTAAACACTGCTGACGAAACTCGGCTACACCATTTTGATCCTGAGAGCAAACAGCTAAGCTCAGTGTGGCAATCTCCATCATCGACAACCCCCAAAAAAAGCAAAAGTGGTTGTTTCTGCTAAGACAGCTACGGTCATCTCATTCTTTGATATTCATGGAATGGTTTATAAGTATGTTGTACCTGCACACACATCAGTAACTGGACAATATTACGGGGATGTCCTGAAAACATTGCAAGTCCATATCAGACGCAAAAGACCACATATCCGTGAAGCATGCTGGATGCTGCACCACGATAGTGATCGGCCGCATATTGCCAATGTTGTTGCTGAATATCTTGTAAAAATCAATGAAGTGCATCCCTCACCATCCCTATAGTCCGGATTTAGCCCCATGTGACATTTTTCTATTCTCTAACTTGAAGAAACGCCTTCGTGTGATGCATTATTCATCATCAGAAGCAATGGTGAAGGATCTCTCAAAAATGGTTTCCAGCATGTCTTTGAAGACTGGCAGAAACGCTGGGACAAGTGCATCTCATATATATACACATATATACATATATACACATATATACATATATACACATATACACACATATATATACACACATAAATATGCATATATATATTTGGCAACGTGCCTTTACTCATTCTATCATTTTGATGGTCCTTCTCAAAATAGTTTCCCCTGAATGTGATGCACTTGTCCCAGAGTTTCTGCCAGTCTTCAAAGACATGGTGGAAACCATTTTTGTGAGATGCTTCAAAATCCCCTCCGCAGCCATCACCACTACTTCTGATGATGGATAATGCCTCCCACGAAGGCGTTTCTTCAAGTTAGGAAATAGAAAATGTCACATGGTGCTAAATCCGGACTATAGGGAGTGTGAGGTGTGCACTCCACGTTGATTTTTGCAAGATATTCAGCAACAACATAGGCAACATGCGGCCGAGCATTATCGTGGTGCAGCATCCAGCCTGCTTCATGAAAATGTGGTCTTCTGCGCCTGATATGGACTTGCAATGTTTTCAGGACATCCTTGTAATATTGTCCAGTTACTGATGTGTGTGCAGGTACAACATACTGATAAACCATTCATGAATATCAAAGAATACGGTGACCATAACTTTCCCAGCAGAAGCAACCACTTTTGCTCTTTGGAATTTGGTGATGAAGGATATTTCCACACTGAGCTTTGTTGTTTGCTCTCAGGATCAAAGTGATGTAGCCAAGTTTCATCAGCGCTGATTACGATTGAAAGAAACTCCAGATCTTCCTCTAACATCAACTTTAACTGCATGTTACCCCCATCGCAGCGGTAGGCGATACTTAACCTGTCTGAAGCTGCATGTTTCTCACAGGCGGGAACCAGGAGTACCAACAATGAAACTAATACGGCGTGTTTGTTACACAGTAAGCTAACAGAAAATAATATGAATGAATTTTAGTGCGAAAAATTATGACCGTAAAAAATTCTGATCATTCTTTATTGAACAACCCTCATATATGGCATTGCGATAAGTTAACAATTGGGGAGGCTGACACGTTTACAGTTAAAATAAAGAAAATTAAATAAATTATGTGTTATCCAATAATCTAAACATTCTTTGTGCAATATATATATATATATATATATATATATATATATATATATATATATATATATATATATATATATATTTTTTTTTTAACATTTATAGCTTATGCTCCAACTTGAGGTACACGACTTTTTTCTCCTTTTATTTTCTCTCCCTTGCTCTCGAAAATAATGCAATGAAACCGGTTAACTGCGGTAGTAAAATTTTTTGCTCTCCGGGCTATCTTAAAAAGAGCACAATAAAAGGAGCATAAAACAGGGGTATCAGCATACCGTAAGATATCGTAGTAACTGTCACGTAACTGTTCCTAGGGGAAGACCTTACCCAATTTCGCTGCTGCCGTATTAAAGCACGACAAATTTACGTGGTAATAGGAAATATGGGCTTGGTGCGAAACGATAGCCACTACCTTTGACAATTTATAGCTGCGTGCTGCAGCTTTTTACCCTGCGAGGGAACTACCCTTTCTCCTTCCTTCACGCAAAATATGTAGAGAGTTTGGCGTAATACTTCATTCCTTGTAATCAAGTGAAAAAGGTCCACAAGTTTGAAAACCTATATCTTATAAATTTGTCTGCATAATGACTCCAATATATATCCACTTTGAGAACTTGATATGGGATCGGAGTTTTTACATGGTAACTTCATTAGCTAGAGCAATCTAACAATTATTTTGCTTTGGGCCTCAAGTATTGAAAAATATTTAAATATGGAAATTAATTGTTCTTTCACACTGGCCGTGTGTAGGCTAAATTGTGGAAACGTATAGTCAGACTGAAAAATCCAATGCCATAGCCGGGATTTGAACCTACACACGGTTGTGCTCTGTTGACATACTCTAACGATAATAAAAACTGACATCAGTGGTTTCTGCAAAAGTACATTGTTACTTTACAGCAAAGGCATGATGTTCGTGATTTGCAAACTGAAGACGCAAGCCTTGATAATGTGTTTTTTGAACTCTGAATGCTCTTCTTGTGCATCCTCTCAATTTGAAACAGTAATTAATCTCTTCTTAACGTTTCAAGTTTCTTTCTTATCTCTTTCCTCCGTTTTTTTTTTTTTTTTTTTTTTTTAATTTAACGTGACAACTTTTATCGATGGGTTTTGGCGTTCTCAATCTAAAATACTTCTTTTGAATATTCAAGGTACGTTTAGATATGAAAGCACCCACACTTATACTTTTAAATGGTCGAATTCTAAGGCAACAAATTGGGTTTAAAACTTGACAAAGACACAAATGGCTTCACATCCAAATTACAGAAACAATTAGTAGCCTTCGTTATGCATAAATACTAATATGATTTTTCTTCCATATAAATCACAGAGCTTGATAGTGTATTCCCTTTCATCTATTTACTTAATATTTATTTATATAGATCACATTATAGATTAATGTAAAAGTTTGTGTGAAAAAGGTATAAATTAATAATAAATAAAAGTTAAATACCTGATCATTTGTAGGCGATGTTGAATTCCTGGCAGAATCCAATAAGGATCTTCAAATGTCGGCATACACGTTTCAACTGATATAAAATAAATGAAATTGCAACATTTAATAAATAGTTAAAAGTTGAATGTTATAGTTTTAAATGAAATCAAAACTTGGTTAATAATAAAATAACAGGTGATATTTTATTTTAAAGTCCTGCGCCGTGGTGTAGTGGACTAAGGCAGCATACCACGGAAAGTGACCCGGGATCGATGCCCACTCAGCATCGTGAGGAAATTGAGGAGCTTACGCTAGGTAAGCGGCCCTCGTCACAAAAACCAACATTCCGACCGGGAGATGCCGAGATGCTGACCACATCTCTTCCCCGTATCGGTTGGATGATCGCCCTCCTCTACCTTGTGTATGTGGGCATGAAGCCCGCAGTCGGGTTGGTAAGTCCTGGCCCTCTCCCATCCCGGGTTATTTATATTTTAAATATTTATTATGTGATATAACTTATCGAGAGAATAAAGATAAACAAAGTAGAAAATCTAACTTTTAGGCCATGCACTTATTTTGGGAAGCAATAAGGGGTGCAAATTTGAAATTATATATAACTGTTGTTTATAGAAAGATATCTTTATATCATTAAATCTAACGACAAAAAGCAAAGTACATACAAGAGATATGCTAACTCTATAAAATGTGAAGCAATGGAATACAAGAATGAACGAGACAAGAAATGAATTAACAGAGGATAAGATCAAAGCGTATGATAAGAAATATACAAAAACGTTTAGTAAGAATGAACAAATGTAACAGAGCTAACCCATATAAAGCAGGAGTATAAGAGCTATTTATAGATCCCTTACAAGATGGACTCTACTTACGAAACCACTAGAACAAATTGCATAATGTAAACTAAAATGACGGTATGACAAAATACAGGTCCAGAAAGGATATTCAAATCAGAAACCATCTATGGATCTAATTTTCGCAGACTTCAAACAGAAGAATGCGAGCAAGAGCAATGTTACATAAATATGTTTCAGCGTTGCCTTCGTGTTTATGTATGTTGATATATACAATGCACAGTGTTGTCAGATATATGCGTAATATTGTCGCGTGACATTATTGCGACGGGCGCGGTCGGCGCGTGCAAATACATAGTGCAGCGTGGGGATTAAAGCTTGCCGAAACAGAGAAAGAGAGAGATAAATGACTGGAAGGTTCGCTTTCTTGATTGTTACAGAACGTTCCACCAATTTCTAGAACAATGAGTGGGGATATAAAAGTGCTACTGCTGTCAAAACGCAATGGTTCAGTTGTTAATTGAGGTGTGAGTTGAAAGTGGATAATTGTTAATTTGGTCCTTTGAAGTGTACCGCGAGTGATTTGTTCGTTTGTTTATGTGTTGTGAAGCAACCAGAGACTACTGTATATATGACACGTCACTTTTAGAACCTGTGAGGGGTGTACAGAAGTGTCTTTCTACGGAAATTGAAGCAGAAACCGCAGGTTTTCAAGAGAATAATGTAAGAAAGGGATGATAAAACCATATAAATTATTAATACGCAATTGGGTATATATGATATAAGAAATAAAGTCAAAATGAATATTGTAATAGGAATAACATGTAAAAGAAATAAATATAGGGAAAAAGTTGCCTTAAGTTATAATGGGCAGACGAGGCTGGATACGTAAACAATAGGACAATAGAAGTCCAAAATTCCCTAGCCAGCACGGAGCCAGAAACAATAATGAGGTTTAAGGAAAATATGTAGAGGCAGGATGCAGTACCGTTATGACGCCAAGGGGGGGAGGGGTGGACCCGTGACTGCTGCACAGTTGAAGGTGAATGGAAATGGCCAATAAGTTAAAATAAACTCACCCAATAAAACGTAGCGTAAAACACGTGATAAGCTTGAAATAGATAACAAATAGGAAAGGGGCGGAGATAGACAAAAAAATCTAGGAAGAAGCTGAGATTAGGGCGAAGTGAGAAGGGTCACTCGGTTGGTTACGGCGAAAGGGAGAAGACGCGTTAATTTATTATCTGATGGCGAGGTAATAGTGGAGTTACATTTCAAACACGGTGGGGTTAAATGTTCTCAAAGAGACAAGACGACGCAACAAGAGTGATGGCAATTGAGAAAAGCAGAGCAATCCGACAAGTAAGATCTGTGGGAATAAACAATCCACAGGAAATTGAAGAAGGACTTTTCATTGGTTGATGAAAACTGCTGGACCCTGAGAGAGTACTCTTGCTTAACCATCCTGCCACACCGCACCAAAAGGCCTCCCCAAGGGAAATCCCACACCAAAATAAAGAGCATTTTAGTTTCTGCAAACTTGACTTTTATTTTTACGAACCCACTAAGTCACAATATCTATAATATATGCTAGACTATTTCAATCCGGGTGTAAACGTTTGGGAGGGGAGTGAGAGAGACAACGATAGTAAAATATGTATCCTTTAGTGTGTTAATTGGTCAGGGAGGGTGATAGGTGATTTTTTATTTGCACATCTTCCCTGACCGAATCACCACCTATCGCTGTCTCTCCCTCTTCCCTCCCAAAGTTTACATTATGGTGGGACATACAACATATCAGAGTATTTATATAAAGTATTTCGTCTGACAATGTGATTCACATACACATATTACGTAGATAGTCTAGGTGAGCAAATGATCCCCTCTTTTCCCCTCTCATGTCTCAACGCCCGGTCACCTTCTGATGGCAGACAGTACACGTTGTGTTACACCCATGAGGTTATGTCAAAGTATTACGACCACCTGACCCAGGCTTTTAGTTTAACCATTAACAGTTTACTGTCTCATTGCACTCTAGATCCTATCAGCTACAGGATAAGCTTTAAAACGTTGTCATAATTTTTACGGTGTTCTATATTGTTCCTGCTACTCAGCAGTCGGAATGAACCCTTCTTTCTCTGCTTACCCTCCTAAATGAGGACTTCCACTTCCAAGACTTACAAAAAACATCTGAAAATTCTAGATAAGGGTATCAAGTGTCGGTCATCCTGAAGCCCGGTACGCGAGTAAGATCATAAAAAGTATAAAAAGGTGATTGTGGAATCATATCCATTATTTGCTGGAATTAATAGCGAAGGAAATCAAAGAACCTGGAGAAAACCTGCACAGATACCTCATTGTTGCCACACTAGGGCCGAGTGAGAGGCAAATTATCTAACCACGATGATGCCCTAAATAAACGGCAGACGAACTAGAATGAAATTCCGGCACACTGGTAACGGAGACGTTCTGGCAATTGATAGAATTCGTTTACAGAAAGAAAAGGATTTTTGTAATTAAATCTCTCTTGATTAAATTTTCCAGTTATGTTTTTCAAAGATCGGCAGTATTTATTATATTTTTCAGTTCAGGCTATTCACTTATTTTATATATTATTTTAAAAACTTCAGATTACCTAAACGTTCATTACAGTAGCTTTCAAATATCATTGAGCTAATTAAGGGGACTAGGTAAGTGGTGAAAATGGATACAAATTTTCCAAAATTAGGGTTAGCCTTTTCAAGTCATTATGAGTCTCAAGAATTTTTTTTTCGAACTGAAAATTAGGGAGTTACGTGATTTAATTATCTTGAACGTAGGTATTGTAAAGGATTGGGGGCCCTCAGTAATAACTTTCAAATGTTTGTCAAAATTTTAAAAGTGGGTGATGAATATATGTTAACGGTTTTATAACTTTTAAGATAATATTTTAAGACTAATGAAGTAATAATTAAGTCATCAAAAATAGTTTCCCTGAAACATGCTACACTAAAATAGCATGTAACTATTATTGTAAAGTAAATCCATAATAAGCAGGTTAATTTTATAAGTTATTCTTTTGCTATGATAGTTTACATTACTGACAATTTTTGTCATCATTTTACAGTTGTATGGCATAAAGGCCTTCTGTTTAAATTTAAGAGATATCTACCTGGAGAATTCAGTGCAATTATACAATGCTACCTCAAAGATAGAACATTCTGAGTTAAGCAATGAAGTGAATACACTGCATTTAAAGATATCACTGCGGGAGTGCCACAGGGTAGTGTAACTGGACTGATATTATACTTGTATACACGAGACGTCCCACAAGATGAGCAAACTGAGATGGCGACTTTTGCCAACGACACAGTAGTAATGTCAGTGCGTGACACTGTTGAAGAGGCTACAGAAAAGCTTTATAAAGAATCAGCAAAGTCAGTATTTGGACCAAAAATGGCGAATAAAATTAAATGAAACAAAGTCAGTCCATATAAACTTAACAAACAGGAAAACAGAAAAAATACCCATTGAATTAAATGGACAAACTGTTCCCTACAAAAGAGAGGTAAAATATTAAGTCTGGTTAGAGAAAAGCTTAACTGGAAATCACATGTAAAAACGAAAAGAAGTGAACTAGATCTAAGATTTAGAAAACTGTATTGGCTACTGGGACATTACTCAGAATTAAGTCAAAATAACAAATTGTTGATCTATAAACGAGTACTGAAACCTCTATGGATGTACGGCATATCCCTATGGGGTTGCACCAAGAAAGCGAATGTCGAAACCTTTCAGAGATTCCAGAATAAGGTACTAAGGACTATAGTAAAAGCACCTTGTTGTGTACCCAATGACAATATCCACAGGGACTTGAGTATAGTATTTGTCAATGCAGAAATTAATGCTGCTGCAGGTAAGCACTAAAGACAGTTTATGTGCACATGAAAATACACAGGTGCTGCGTATGCTAGAAAATAACAGCACAGTACAAAGACTGAAAAGAGCGAAGACATCGGATTTAGCGTGAATAAACCAGTGAAATGATCTGTTGTAATAGAATTACTCATAGCAATAATATGTAATAAATTGATAATATACAATGAAGACTAAACTATAAGGTAAGTATAAAACTTAGTTATCATTATTGTAGGAAAAATTATGCAGTTTTTTACCTCAACTTGTGCTTTTATACGGTTATAGTAAAACATTTCTTTTCGTTATAATCATATAATATTTTGTTGGAAATTAATTATTCTTTCACACTGGGCGTGTGTAGGTTGAAGTATGGAAACTTAGAGTCAGACTGAAAAATTGAATGCCATAGCCGGGATTTGAACCACGGATCCTCTGATCTCCGTCCAGATGCTCTAACCATTGAGCTACCATGGCCAACGTGCTGGTATGACATTTAATTCTCGTATTTTTCCCAAGTCAGTTGGAGAATTTAATGTCATACCGGCACGTTGGCCATGGTAGCTCAATGGTTAGAGCGGATGGAAGGAGATCAGGGGATCCGTGGTTCAAATCCCGGCTATGGCATTGAATTTTTCAGTCTGACTCTACCTTTCCATATATAATGTTTTGTTTAAAACCACCATTACTTTAGATTACTACTACAAAATTACTATTACTTATTATGTGTCGCCACCAAGCTCATCTATTAGTCATATTAAAAAATAAATATTTTGCAAAACGTTAAATTCCTAATTGAACTAAGTTTTAAGACTCATTTGAAAATTGTTGCTTTGAAAACTTGTTTAATATTTCAACAGAAAAAACTAAATCTGTAACTTAGTTTAAAATTTGTGACAATTACACATAAGGATAACTGTTTATAAAATAATTTAAACGTGTGTTTTAAAATACAGCTACTTGGTATATTGCATCCAACATGTAACCGCACAGAGCTATGGCAATTTTAAAAATACTCAGCAGGGTACTTTATCTGTGGAATATGTCACAGATCGATCTCCTTAAGAGCAGGTGCAGGGGTAAGAAGTGCTTTGCCTGGACAATGGAGAGCATATAGCTCTGGCATAGAGTGTTAAAGCTGATTCCCATATCCCTTGAGGCTGAAATACACACCATTCCGTATCTTCCATGTCGTTAACGAGAAACCGGTCTTGCCGTTCCGCAGGCGAGACATTACCGCAACACCAGGGTAGCCTTCCAATATGGATAACAAACTCGCACAGTATATGCTGCCAAGAGCTTATTCTACTAGGGTGATACAAGCAGTTTGCAAGTACAGGCACTTCTCATAATGAACAGAGACAAGTTGTCTCCTTGCTAAAGCGAGAGGCTTGTATTTGGGGCCGTCCATGCTGATCATGAATTTTTCCCAGTGTTTCCTGCTTGTAAGGAGAGTACTGGGTTGATTTCCTTTTGCAACGAATCTGTTTTCCTTATTTCGTGTTACTTTGCTTTCCTTTTCACATTTCAGGTAAGTCTACGACCTCTGCAATGTCTAGAAACTACATACATACATTCGTTTACCCGAATCAACTGGGACCAGGGTCGATCTGAGTTAACGAAAAATCGGCTTATCCAGAAGATAACGAAAAAAACGATAAAAGCGTGTACGAAATGAAATGTTTTTAATGGAGTTTAGAAGTTACTATCGACACACTTTCACCTAAAAACACACACTATGCACTGCAATAGCCCATGTACGAGGCATGTTTTTTAAGTCAATACCGTTTTGCGATTCCGCCGCCGCAGCGCTACGGTCGGCGTCCCACGCATGCGCGCTGGTTACCTACATCACTTTTCTACGCACTGACGCCATTACAGTCTGATTCATCATTGTATACGTTGGCTACTGAGTGTTTAAGATGCCTCCGACAATCCTGAGTCCCACCGATTGTGAAGTACGGGCTGTTATACGATCTCTTAGTGCTAAAGGCGTAAAGCCAATCGATATTCATCGTGAGGTCTGTGAAGTTTACGGACAAAACATTATGAGTGATGGAATGGTAAGGAAATGGGTGAGAGCATTTAAAGATGGCCGCACAAATGTGCATGATAAAGAACGGAGTGGGCGTCCTTCGGTCGTTACTGAAGATTTGCTGCAGAAAGTGGACGAAAAGGTGAGAGAAAACAGACGCTTTACAATTTCATCACTGTGCGACTATTTCTCTCAATATTCTCGTAGTGTTTTGTATCGCATTGTGAAAGAACTTGAAGTACCGGAAATTGTGTTCACGTTGGGTTCTGAAAATGTTGACGGATTTGCACAAAACCTAACGTTTAGGCAGTGCATTGACTTTCCTTGAGCGGTACCACAATGAAGGTGAAGATTTTTTAGCCCAAATTGTTACTGGTGACGAAATATGGGTGGCCTACGTCACACCAGAATGAAACAACAATCCATGGATTGGCGACATTCATCATCACCCACAAAAGTGAAGTTTAAGCAAACAATTTCTGGCCGTAAAATCATGTGCACAGTTTTTTGGGACAGAAAAGGAGATTTGCTAATGGAGTCTCTGCCTCGTAATGAGGCAATCAATGCGGCGTCTTATTGTGAGACATTGAACAATCTGCTCCGTGCAATTCAGAACAAAAGACGTGGCAAGTTGAGTAAGGGTATCGGTTTGCTGCATGACAATGCCCATCCACATGCGGCTAATCGGACCGAAGATCTCATCAAATCTTTTCAGTGGGAAACTCTAGAGCATCCTCCATACCACCCTGATCTGGCGCCCAGCGACTACCATTTGTTCCTGCACTTGAAGAAACATCTGGGCGGTCAGCGTCTTCAAGACGATAACGAAGTCAAAACAGTTGTGATACAGTGCTTAATACGTCAGGCGGCAGAATTTTATGAAGAGGGTATTCAAAACCTGGTGCCACGTTATGACAAGTGCCCCAATAGTCACGGAAATTATGCAGAAAAGTAGATTAAGGTACAGGCTTTAAAGTAAGAATAAAATTATTGCGATATCTATAGTCTTTTTTTAATTCCAAAACGGCACTGACTTAAAACATGCATCGTACATACTTGCACTGTGCTGCAAACTAGTAGGTAGTAAAAAGGGCAGTGAGGTTCTGCTGCCTTAGTTTTGTGTATGCTTACAAGCAGCACTATCTTGCATCCGCTTTAACATTAGAAGTTCATTTGGCAATGTTTCGGCTTAACTCTCGAAATAAACTATAAATTTCTCTGTTTTCTACTGCTTGTGTGTGGGTCATAACCACAACAGGTATATGAACATTGTCTGAATTTACTTACTCTTCATTTGCATTTTTAGCAAGACGGCATGATACAATAATGGTTTCTTCTATAATTGGTTTATAGACTCCCTCATTGTCAATGTATTCAATATCGGAACACCATTCGTATTTTTAAAAATATCTGTAAAATCTTCTTCCACACTTTTTTTTTTTTTTTTTTTTTTTTGTAATTTAAGTCCTCCAACGTTAAGTCTTATCGGACGGTGAATGAATTGGGTGTAATGATGCTCAAATGAGTCCAGGGTCCATGGAGCTTACAGTTACCCGACATTTGCCTTGAAGGATAAGGGAAAACCCCGGAAAAACCTTATCCAGGTAACTCACCCTGACCGAGATTCGAACTCGGGACCTCTTGAACGTGAGACAAACATGCTACCATCTACGCTACCGAGACGGGCTTTTCTTCATTAGTCTTGCTTTTTGGCAAGTCACACACATCAAGCCACAACTCTTTTTTTTCATCACTTTTATCAAAGATTCTCTTCCAACCTGGTCCCAAGCAGGTGGCGTGAGTGTAATTTATTCGCCCGCTGGCAAGAGATTTCAAATAATGTACCTACAAGAATAGCAATTTATCCTCTGTTAAAGGGATTAAGGAGGTCTGGCTTGACGAGGTTTTATGGTAGCAAATATAGTCATAGAAAATATTGGAAAAACAAAGTTAAACAAGACCAAAATTGGATTTTATTCGATATAATTCTATATAATTAATTTAAAACCCATAACACCAATTAGAATAATGAAAAGCTCTTGTCGGCTCTGCCAGATGGCAGACTTCGGAGCTACTTGAGATCCATCCAGCTCCTCAAACTTTGAATCATTAAGGACATCTGCGAATATCTGTAAGGAGTCTGTTTGCAGCCTTTAGCCTCCTGTGTTTCCCGCACCTCCTAGGGGTGCTAAGAACAAAACAGTCTCGTCTGGTGAAAGTGCAAAGTGTCCCCTCCATTCGCTGGTCATTTGTTCAAAGAGCTGGCGAGGAAATTTTGTCACAATATTGTATTACGTACCTCATTTCCATAATAATTAATTTAAAAAACTGGTGAGAGGAGTTAGGATAGGGGAAAAATCTAACTCTTTTCGAACGCTCGAAGATGATAACCCAGACAAGTAATACGTGTGCTCTAAGTCAGAAAATGGTGGGTTGTATTTGTTCATTGCTGCTAATTTTGATATTTGTAGCTTCAGGACCTTCAGGTCCTTCAGGAATTTTCTTCTCATGGAGCCACTTAATTTTCTTTGGAATACTTTTCCACTACTCTTGCTTGACTCGAACTGACAACAACTTAATCGTACACATTGGCATAACATAAAAAATATTATTAAAAGAAGCACTTTTATGGGAAAAAATTAACTATATTACAAAAAGTATCATGTAACGGAAAAGCTAAATAAGTACATCAAACTTTCGCTGCAATCTGCATTAAGGTATTATCAGACCATAATTAATACAATTTGGCCAAAATTTACAGGCATTTCAGTTCAAGAGTGGCTAATATAATATCTACTCCTGTCTAGATGCTTAATTAAGACTAAATCTCTTACAATACTAATTTTCAGGATACGTTTTCTTTATTTCTGTACTTACTAGGTTACCTTTTACCAAATTTTTAGCTATTTCTGGATCTATCTGGATCTATCCAGTTCTAATTATTATAGAAATACTATACTATAGCTTTTAAATAGATATGCACTTTAAATAAGTAAAACATGGTAGGTGTCCATCTAATTTCATTATAGTAAGCTGAAATGATAAATCACTCTAGGCTACTGCCAGACGAATATTTCTTAAGAAGTATAACGTTATTACAGACTTTGCAATCCATCAATTTCGATGTCGAGATTTGATCTAAATCCTTAATAGCGTTCATAAACTTTAGACTTATACTGCTTTCTCTACCTGCTATTGTGCACTTATACATAGTTTGAACATGCTATTCTTAGAAATACAAATCAAATACAACATCAGGACCATCCACAAGCCACCACCGAAGACTAAACATATGTTGAGACCAGTGAAACAAAAACTGCACTTACAAGTTCACCGCATTCCATGTGAATGTGGGACACCATACATAGGACAAACCGGAAGGACCTCGCTACTAGAATAATCGAACATAAATGGAGTAATCGTTTGATGCAACCTGAGAAGTCTGGGCTGACAGAGCATTGTTTTGATAACGACCATAAAGCTAATTTTCGGGAGACAACCATCTTGGCAAAATGAAACAGTTACTAGGAGCGGAGAATTAAGTGGGCGTTGGCGATTTGCTCTCAAAGGAGCACGCTTAATCGTGATGCTGGATTTCAGTTTAGCTCCTCTTGGAAACCGGCTTTAAAATGGAAATCCGTCGAATTAAGAATCAAAGATCAATACAGCTTGATAACCAAGTTAAGAAGTTACGTTTCTTTGACACAATTTTCTATACTCACGCCATCTCTTGACCTGGCATCTAATTTACTGAAAACAGTCTTTTGTTCAGTAATGCGAGTTTTGATAGTGTTTTGTCTTTGTTTATAGTTGTGGTATATCCATTGTTTCATTTGTGGTTATAACATTTTATAAATATCCTGATGATGGGAGAGATGCACACTCCCGAAACGTTGATATCGAATCATCTTTTTACCTGGATGGCTGCCCGAGAAAAAAAGTGAATGCTATTCTTATCAGTGCTTATTTTTTTCTCTCCTTAATAACTAATATCTATATAACTATTTTTGTTACTCATTTCAGTGTATATAAAAGAGGATACAGGAAGGTGAAGGTAAAAACCTATTCCCTGGTTTAAATATTTCATACTGTTTACATGATTGCAAGAGAAAAAATAAATAGCGACAGCACTTACGTATAATTCAAAACAATACGAGTTGGTCTATATGGGCAATGGCTAATGGCTCAAAAACGTTATTTGTCGTAAATAATACATTTAAATAGATGTACATTTCCCATGTAATATGTAATTTCCTATGTTATTTCCTCCCCCTCCCTCCCTCTACCTCGCCCTTCCTCTCCATTTCAATTTCCCTCTCTTTCCTTCTCGTATGGTCTATCAGTTTACTATACACAGTTTATTCGGAATGAAACAGGCTGACATTTTATTTCACATGTCGATATTTTAATCAAAATCGTTAGACATTTTAGTTAAATCGAAAATTTTCAAAGAATTTTCCATGTAAAGGATATTTGAGAGAGGAAAATGGCTTAAAAATCTTTGCATCTCAACTTTGAAAAAAGCAATTTATCAAGCATTTCCATTTTGAGTTATGCTGTGCATACATATGTGCTCCTGCACATGCGTAAAGTTTTATTTTATGCTTTTATAAACTTGTGAGGCCTCAAAGCATCTATTTTCAGTAAAATATCGATATTCAATTTTTGAGTGGAACGCAATAGCTTCTGTATGTGTTGGAGAGCGGTAGAATTATTCTGTGTGCGTGTGAGAATAACGTAACTCCAAAATTAAATGTTGAGTAAATAGCAAATTTGGTGTTCAAGTTCGTAACAGGATGATCAACGAGGATCTTCAGCAAATTTCTACATCCAGCATGATTGTCGGGTTTCGTGATTATTATTTTTTTAACGTGGAACACATACCGTATTGACTGTTGCAGTGACTGTTAGACAAACTCCCAAAGTTTTGTTTTGCATAAACTGTAGTACATAAGTTACCACCAGATGGCAGTAGTAGCAGTGTTTATCAAAATGGCGGTTAGCGCCTAAGGGTAAGGAGAAAGCCTTTTATACTCTTGAATATCATATTATAAGTTTATAATTTTATCAAAAACTAGCTCTGAAGTTTTAATTAAAACCTGTAATTTCAGGAATACCTATAATTAATGCAATTATTTTACTCTAAGTTACTTGAAAATTAGTGCGATCCAAAACTGCGGAGAATATGGTGAGAAGAGTACAACATTCAAGTACAACTTCATTGATATTTAAAGGTCAAATTTAATAATGAAATGTGGCTGCATCGTAAGTATGAACAATAGGTATACATATGAAGGGTCAAGGGAAAGAACCGGGTAAGTCACTTTTTGTAAGAAAGCCAGAAAACAAATATTTAATTTTAAAACACAATGGGTGATTCTCTCGTGAATCAAGTAAAGTGGTACTTCCTGTCCGTTAAATCAATAACATTGTACCAAACAGAAAAAGTTAATTTCAATAGCATTTTTTGCAGGGAAAAATCCAGGTAAGTCATCTGAAACAAACATAAAAAAGGAAAGTCAGGCACCAGAGATTTTGTTTGCAATTACAATAATCGTATTACTATCATTTTTGTAATATTGTTACGAAATTGTTGCGTTATATTATTATGATGGTAGCGTGTCTGCCTCACGTTCAAGAGGACCCTAGTTCAAATCTCGGTCAGGGTGAGTTACCTGGATAAGGTTTTCCGGGGTTTTCCCTTATCCTAAAGGACGAATGTCGGGTAACTCAAAGCTCCATAGACCCTGGGCCCATTTAAGCATCATTTCCCCCATTTCATTCACCGTCCGATATGACCTAAGAAGTTGAAGGACGTAAATTGTAAAAAAAAAAAAAAAAAAAAAAAAAAAAAAAAAAAATCATTTGGACATGTTCCATTTCCTGGAAAAGTTCAGTGCTAGTTCATTACAGAACTTCATGAGGCTCACTATATCCTAGTACTTAACTTTCGATATGTGTAGTGGGCCTGAGGAAAATGCAGAAATATATTACGTATATTGCATAATATAAGCAGTGATATCAGAACATTTTAAGCGTAGGGTAATGTTTTTACTACAATTATCTGAATATGCCAAGGAAGACAGCTCAAACTCTTCTGGTCTCTGTGTTGAAGCACCTTTCTCAGGCTTTGTTATAATACTGGATTCCATGCCTCCATTATAGGTAGCTCTTCAGTTCAACAGACGTGGGCGGTTGAATGAGGAGCAAATTTCCTTGACAGGCTAGGTCTTAAATGGACATTTCGTCTCACAGTTTCATCTATTTTTTTCCAGCCATACATCATTTCCTGACATACATTCATAACAATAAAAGGTGAAGGCATGATTCTTGAATTTTTAATCATGCTCATGAGCTCCTCTGGGGTTTTCCATTCCTTGTTTCATAGTTCAAAGACAAAAATTCTTATCACATTCCGTGAACTAAATGAAGACATGAAGACATAATGGTTGGGATACGTCGCTAACGCACTGTCAAAGATGACTTGCCTGGTTCTATCCTGAAACAATTGACATACCTGTTCCCGACCTGTACGCCAAAATTTAAACGTCAAAAAGCCCCATGACTAACCAGTTTTCCCCTGTTTCATTCCTTTAAAAGATGGTCATTCCCGTGGAGTATCTAATGACATGTCAAACTCATTTTGAGAAAAAAAGTGGCTAAGCTGGTTTTTCTCTGGATGCTTCATGTAAATAAGCTTAATTGATTAAAACATTTTGTTAAAATTGATGATACAAATGCAAAACTTACTTCAGTTACTGTCTTATAACTAGGGGGCGGATTTTGCCCTATTTGCCTATTTGATTCGTTTCTTCAGAAACGTAGGCTTTTAAGTTATAAGCACATTTCCTACAATTATTAGCCAAATGTCTTAGTTCTACAGTGCCTATAAATGCCTATTTCTTACGTTTGTGCCTATTCTGCTTATTAGTACCTAAAACTGCCTTCTTGGCCAAATTCTTCTGCTTATAGTTTGTGACAACAGCTTTTGCATTTGTTGGTTTCAAAGTGATGTTTTCGGGGAAGAGAAATTTCTTACTGCGCACATTGGTTATACAAAAAGTGGTTTAGCCAGTTAGGTATCTGCCTATACAGATGTGTCACAATGCACTAATGACCTTATTTTTTGTTTTAAAATTAATATAGATATGCTTCAATAATATATGTTTCTTTCTACCGGCACGACAGAAAATGTCACATTACTAAACAACCCTACACCGTATCGAAGCTGCTATTACGTAATTTTAACCTCAGATTTCTCAGATTCCATACTTTATACATTTTTCTAACTTCAAAATTGTCGACAGGATGCAGTTTTCTGTTAATCTGTATGAAATTCTAAACATGCCTGTAAGGGCAACTGCGTATTAAGCGTACCCATTTACATTTGTTGTGTTTTGGTTATTTGTTTTGAAAAGGATTATAATTCTTACTTCTTACTGTAAACGCTTAGGATAATAAAAATTGTTAAATAGGTATGATTATTTTCCCCTTTGTTGATATGGCGTAGAAAATATTTCATATAGTTACGTGTCATTAATCGGTTAAAATGGGTGCAGACATTTAATACACCAAGCATTAATTAATAAAAATACAATATGTGCGGCATTTTGAAAATTGCCTGTAATTTCGACATAAACTTCCAATTCCTTAGAAACTACTGTAACTAGAAAGCTGAAACTTGGAATTATTCCATTCTTGATCTATCACAAAAATAAATGGTATAAATTTGAAACAAATCTAACAAAGCTTCAGATATTTCAATCTACACCCTCAAGCCCCCACCCATAATCCTGTTTTTTTTCTTTTTTTTTTTTGAGATAGTTAATTAGTTCACACCTTTCTGTACATTACGGTTCTTACTTAGTGAAGTGGATTTATATGTATTTTAATAATAAGACAATATCTGTTATTTTAACTTTCTGTGGAGCCATTTATGAAATTTGGAATAAATGTAGAACTATTTTGCCTAGGGAACCGCAAAATAATATGTGTTTAGCAATTGTTTTGCAGCATATGTTGTGACGATTGTCATTTAGTTATAGTGCATTTTAAGAGCCATTTTATTAAGTTCTGTATTTCTAAGTGTTTACTTAGCACATTTCAGTGCCTATTTTGCCGAATTTTAGTATCTTTTTGCCATTTTTTGACAGTGTACTTCTACTCATCCTCATAATTTTGATGGCCCTTCTCATAATAGTCTCGCCTGAATGCGATGCACTTGTCCCATAGTTCCTGCCAGTCTTCAAAGACATGCTGAAAACCATTTTTGAGAGATACTTCAAAATCGCCTCCGCAGCCTTCACCACTGATTCTGATGATGGATAAAGCCCTCCAAGAAGGCATTTCTTCAAGTTATGATATGAAAAAGTCACATGGGGCTAAATCTGGACTATAGGGAGGGTGATTTTTATTTTTGCAAGATATTCAGTAACAACATTTGCAATATATTGCCGCGCACTATCGTGGTGCAACATCCAACCTGCTTCAGGGAAATGTGTTATTTTTGCGTCTGATATGACTTGCAATGTTTTCAGGACATCCCTGTGGTTTTTCCAGTTACTGATGTGTGTGCAAGTACAACATGCTGATAAACCATTCCATGTATATCAAAGAATGAGATGACCATAATTTTCCGAGCAGAAGCAACCACTTTTGCTTTTTGGGGGGGTTGGTGATGAAGGAGATTTCCACCCTGAGCTTTGATGTTTGCTCTCAAGATCAAAATGATGTAGCCAAGTTTCAGTGATTACGTTTAAAATAAACTCCGGATGTTCCTCTAACATCAACTTTAACTGCATGCAGACCTGCATGCGACTGTCTTTTTGTTAGGGAATCTACAGTCTTGGAACTCATCGCGCACAAACACGTCTCATGTGTAATGTTTCTGTCACCAACGTGTGGATGGCACCCAATGAAATGTTCAGTACTTCAGAAAGTGATCTTAGTGTAATTCGTCGATCCTCTCTCACTGCAGCAGTGTTGATGTTTTCTTCCATAAGGGCAGTAACTGGAGCACCAGGTCCACCTTCATTTGAAATTGACTGCCTCCCCTGTTTAAACACTTTAAACCACCTTCGAGCTGTGCTGTAGGGTAGAACAACCTCTCCATAGACCTCCTGTAACATTATATAGGCCTCAACTGATAATTTGTTGAGAGAAAGCAGAATTTCAAAGCCGCATATTGTTTCTCGTGTGTTACCTCCATTGCAGCGGTAGACGACACTGAACATGTCTGAACTATCTTGTTCCCAGAGGCGGGAAGCAGGAGTACCAACAATCAAACTACTACGGCGTGTTTGTTTCGCATTAAGCTATCAGAATATAATAAGTTTAAATTTTAGTGCGAAAAATTATGACCGTAAAAAATCATGATCATTCTTTATTGAACAGCCCTCGTAACAGAGATTATTTACCATTCAATTTAGGATTTTTTCCCCTTGAAATAGGCAAATATTTTGCTCACCTGTTTATTAAAAGCGCGATTACTAGGAGTGATTTAAAATACCACGGAGTAAAGATGTTTCATTTTTGTACGGACGATACCATGAGCGGGGAGAGAATGGAAAAAGTACGTTTTTACGTGATATTCCTAAATTGTGGAAACGTTGAGTCAGACTGAAAAATTCAATGCCATAGCCGGGATTTGAACCACGGATCTTCTGGTTTCCGTCCAGCCGCACTACCATTGTGCTACTATGGCCAACGTGCCGATATGACATTAAATTCTCCAACTGACTCGTATTTTCCCGGTAAACCACTTAGGAGTTCTCATAAACACATGAGACAACTACCTTAATGGCGACTTACTACATGTAAGTACTTTAAGGCCCGGGCTTTATAGTTAACCACTATGGCACGTTGGCCATAGTAGCACAATGGTAGTGCGGCTGGACGGAAACCAGAAGATCCGTGGTTCAAATCCCGGCTATGGCATTGAATTTTTCAGTCTGACTCAACGTTTCCACAATTTAGCCTACACACGGCCAGTGTGAAAGAATAATTAATTTCCAGTGATATTCCTACTTAAACATTTAAGTTCTCTTTAGTTCCCCCAGGCTCTTCTACACGAGTGAGAAAACGCTGTGCGTTGACTTAGGTACAGACCTGTAATGAAGGATTTTGCATCCCTTATAATACAAGTCTTAAAGCTGGGGGAACGAGGTGAAAAGGGGCGGCTCTCGATCGATGTGGTGCACCGCGGAGGCGGGAGTGCCTCCCGACAAATGTCATTCCTCGCTCTCTTTCTCCCCCGCGAATATTTCACAGCCCCTAGCGATAAAAAGAGCGCCGTGGTTTCACATTATAAATGACTGGCTGTATTCGGAATGAATATTGAAAAAAAAAAAAAAAAAATATATTACCGGACAAATATCTCGCAGCAACATGAATTCTTAATAAATAGCAAGATGGAAAGCTGAGCAAGGGAGAATGTTTAGCTATATATGCAGAGGGTTCCTCTAATGGAAATTTACGTATTACATTAATGCTTTCAGCGAAAATCAATTCTCTCTGTTTAGTATGCATTGTGTCAGCGGTTCTCAAAACGTGGCGCGCAAACAGAGCACTTGCAAGCGTGAAAAGGTTTAAAGGCTATTTGATGTAGGAAACTAATGTGAATTGCAAGAAAAGACATTTTAGCTTCCATGCATGCGAATGGGGTAGAAAAAGCTAGGGGTGTATATAGGATGGCAAAAATGTGGCCCAATCCTAGATTGCAATAATATTAAAATGTCAATGTATTGGTTTTCCTAAGAGTGGCTCTTATAAACATGAAATTATGATTAAAGTTACGTCCAAAGAGGATTTGGAATATAACCCTGTTAATTCACTCCTCACGAGGTGAGGGCTGAGCCATCGAGGAGAGGCCATTGTGCAAAGACATATAAAACAGCTCCAAGTACTTAAAAACAAAATACTAAGGATAATTACTAAAGTACCACGGACCGCACCAGTAGATATACTCCACAACAATCTCAACATGCACGCAATATAACAACTTATTAAGCGGCTAGCTTTTAACATGATGCGAGAAACACTTTAATCCCCTCATTTCGAACCTGAGACAGTGTGACGCCAACATAGGCAAACACAAAAGGCCCCTGTCGCTGTTTAACAGGACCATCCCGATAAATAAACATACCGATGACGAAGACGTGAATGACTATCTCACCCGACTTATGCAACCAGCCAATTAGCTAACAACACGCCATCAAGACACCCACTGTCCTTCTGTGGCCCTCCAAGTCCTTGTGCTACCCAGCCAAGGCGGACATGGGGGTAGAGGGCTGCCTCTGCAAGGGGCACAGGCTCGCACCTGCATCAGAAAAGACAGACCGCCCGCCATGTGAGCACTGATGACGACAACTTGCACACCTCTAGATGCTATACTATATAGTGATGACGCCCCCAGGCTGATTTCTTTTATGTCACCTGCATGTTATGTACAGTAGCATAGATACAACTTGACCCACCCGTACACCGGGACAAGGAGACTTAAGATTAGACTACTAAGCTATGCGTAGATCTGATTACATCCTGAACGAGCGGCACATTGCCTAAGATTACCAATAATGGAAAGGTGGGCTTCAGGGTCCTGTGATCATGAACGCTTCCCTCCCCAATACACCATAGCGATTCGCCGCATAGAAATAACCGAACACTTGAATCAGGGTGCTTTATGCGGGACCAGCAAAACATCGCCAGGGTTGCTGCCCTAGATAGTGGAGGGTTTTTAATAGGTATTCCGCAACGGTGCACTCCACCGAGGCGCACTCCTATGTAACTTGAGGTGGCAGCTGGGTAAAGAGGTCCACTAAATGAATTAGTTTGTTAACAATCCTGAAAGAAGACTCAAGATGATTTTTACATATGGAGTAGTTGATACATATACCAGCAATGGTTCCAACTCTATAAAATCATCCTCAGTTTCCTTTCAAAATTGGTAACAGACTAATTCATTTAGTGGAAATTTCTAGCCAGCTGCCACCTAAAGTTAATCGGAGTATACATGAAATGGAGATTAGGAGGTGTGGTAAGAAATGGTAAAACTATAAGATCAGATGGTAGGGAAATTGTGAAGGATGCCCTAAAATGCAGAAAGCAAACTATACCTACAGATGTTTCATATCGTACTGTGAAAACAATACTTAAATAATAAAATAATGTGCAAGTGAGTGGTAATTTTATAGACTCCTGATAAAAGACGTCCGAATGCGAAACCCACAAAAACTGCAATAGACTCTTTCTGTACCGCTGCAATAAGACTATTCACTCTATCGGATACTGATTTTCTGCCCAGCTTGGAAGACATATATAAAGTTTGAAGTTTATGGACCTTGCACCAAAGTACTGCAACAAATATTTAGATTTGTAAAGACCTCACTTGCAAGAAAGTTACTGATGGAACGGCCAGACGTTGTTCCAAAAAGATTCGCGTTTCTAAGAAAAATGAAAGAGCTAAGAACTTCCGGTGTTCCTATTATTTACCTAGATAAAACCTGTATCGTTATAAATCATACAAAAAACAAAGTGCGGAAAAGTGAAGAGGATGATTTTGAAAAATTGGTTTATTAACCAGTTGTTACCCAGTTATTTAAATATAGCTGAAAAATGGCGTTCTCAAAATGTATGAAGGCTGGCCCCGTAGCTCAGTCGGTAGAGCACCTCCTGCCGTGCTAGGTATCCCGTGTTCGATTCCCCGCAGTGAGTGTGGGGATTTTTCTCCGACCAAGATAATTTCTCCAGAGTCTGGAAGTATGAATGAATGTGTGCGTGATCTAATGATTAAAACACCCAACGAATACAAGTTAACACCTTCGATAGGTTCCAAAGGAGAACAGCCGCCTATATGACCATTGCAGTTAAAGGCGGAGTATAAATGGAACAAAAGAAATGTATGAGGTAGATCACAAAGCGCTAATGCATGGCCACACTGTAATACGGCTACCTCCGTATCATATGGGCACAAATAAAAAAACAAAAAGATGTAGCGAAACACAACATCATAGACTTAGTGAGATAAAAGTGTAATAGGTAAAGTGCCCGAACAAAATTGACGGGAGTTTGTGAAAAAGTTGAAAAAGTTGAAAAAGTAGAACAGTTTTATTGGTAGAAATATTGACTAATAGATGAAATTAGTGATAGGTTTATAATTAATTTATATGATTCAGATAGTGAACACGAGGATCATTTTCAAATATCTGACAATGAAGAAAGGAAAATGGGACCAAATTTGGAGGATGAAGAAGGATCATCCGCCACTGATCTGTCTGCCCTGCCTGGCTGGCCATAAAACAGCGGCGTGTTATAAAGAGATAGTGAGTATGTATTTATTTCTCTTTCTACAAACCAGGGGCCAGGTTGAGTCTCGTGCATTATAGTTCAATCCAAGGAACTGCCTCTTATTTTTCGGAGCATAACCAAGTCTGCTCACGCCACTGCCGTGCGTTTAAGTGGAATTGCCCCGTTTTGTTCTACAACTAGAACGAAAGGGGATATCTGCTTTCGTGAAAGATGGGGAAATTGGTCCATCTGGTATGCGTACACTATTCTAACCCATCCATAGTTATTTACTTCGTGGTGTTTTTTGCCTATGGAACTGGACTCTGCCATTATACATATACCTGATAAGTACACGCAAAACAAACGAACAATAAAATAATTTAGCTCTCGCACTCGGCACGACACACTTCGAATGGCGATAGATAACTAATCCAGTTGAAAACAAGGTCAGTGATAAAAGTCATATAAACAAATATGTCATCACTACCGCTAAATCACGTGCTATCGTGTCATGTGCTTGAGAGCAACGGAACCTCCTCCTTACTTCGTTTAGAATTAACACGCATTTTAGATAAATCAACTCTGTTGCGTAATATTTTTAATTCAGTTACGAAAATATAAATTTGACAATTCTCTTCCAACATATAAAGATATATCACCATGTTAAATAACGAACTAATTTTTACTGCACAACAGTCTATACTACAATAACAGCCAATGAGAGGTGATAAGGTCACGTGACCGTTAAGAGATACGGGGCAAGCTTATGTGAAACAAGGATTAGAACTAACGCAGACACTAGCATTCTTCATAGCGATATGTTTAAAGTAATCACAAAAGTTTCAAATTCTAAAATCATTTTTCATGTTTCTAACAAGTTAACAACCGATACTTCACTTGCAACATCACTGATGCCAGCTTGTGCTTACCCTCACGCCACAGCAGGTAATTAGGGAACACAACAGCGCTTTAAAAGGGACTGACCATTTCAAGGAAGCGCCTGTGCTAGACAAGGATAGTGCAAAAAGTGTCAAGTTAAATCTCGTACATTAGAGCTTGTGTAGTCCGCCAACGCTACTGCCGTGCGTTAACTGGAATTTCGCCGTTGCGTTCTGCAACTCTTGACGGACGAAGGGATATCTGCTTACGCGAAGAACAGGGCACTTGAGCCACTGGTAGTTTTAATTAATTAAAATGAGAAATGACATCATCGTTGATCACAATTGATGACCAGGAAAAAATGTATTCTGTTGCGTGTAGTGAGTATATAAAATGAAATAAAGTCTTAGGGATAAAATGGTATAATTTTGCTACCAAAACCATATTTTAAATTCTATATTTAAAGGAATCCACATTCAACCCTCTTATACCCACAGACGACCATCAAAACGGTAAATGCCTAAACTGAGGTTTTATCTATGAAGTTTCGCAAGCAGAGGAAAGAACTATAAAATAATAAATTTTACTATTTTCACCTAAAAGAAACTTGGAATAACTGTCTAGCAGTTTTACATGATTCAGTATATACAGTACGTAACAGATGAATGCTCTACATGGAAAAATGTTGTTACTTGCAATAAATCATAAAATATTAGATGTACAAAAAGCTTTACTATGTTTTATGACATTATGTAATGCAACTTTCACCTGTTATGCTGTGTTATTAATCATATTTTAATTTATATATATATATATATATATATATATATATATATATATATATATATATATATCTGACTCAAAGAGAGAAACAGTTCTTGAGTCAGAGGGTGGTTTGTTAAGCTATTTAATGCAAAAACTTGATGGTTTTATTTCAAATTTATAGCTCATTGCTTTCAGAGGGCATAGAACCACAAAATCAAAGTAAAACAACAAAGAACTATGTACGTCATTTGCATGCAGAAAAGAGTGTGCATGTATGCATTCGTGAAACACGGGACGATCTGTGGAATAAAGAGGTCCACAAAAAAGCGACCAAACAATAATTTCACTGCGCGTATAGAAAGGGCTATTAGATCCTCTCGCCACGGTGGCTAGACAATTTCTTATATCTCTACAACAGATCGTTATCCACCTCCATGGTGCCGTAGGATGGGAAATGCATATTATACCTTTTTTATCCTTCGGAACAGTAATAATTGGCAATAGCACTGATAACTTTATGAGGTACATTTTCTGCAATATATGATTATTATGTGTTATTTGTTATCATCATGATAATGAATGCATTATCTATAATCAAAATCACAAAGCAAAATATAAAAGGCTGCCTAATAAAATAGAGAGGTTCAGCCCTGACTGTTTGGAAAGCTTTCTAAAAGTACATTTCATTATTAAATTTAGAAATGTCAATTTTAAAAATTGCGTAGTATTATCCGAGTACGGTGAAAAGAATAATGTTTTTGTTATATATTACGAGGGCTGTTCAATAAAGGATTATAACAACTTTTTGACAATGTACGAGGCATGTTTTTTAAGTCAGTACCGTTTTCCGATTCCGCTGCCGCAGCGCTACGGTTAGCGTTCCACGCATGCGCGCTGGTTACCTACATCTCTTGTCTACGAACTGACATCATTACAATCTGATTCTTCATTGTATACGTTGGTTATTGAGTGTCTAAGATGCCTCTGACAATCGTGAGTCCCGCCGATTATGAAGTACGTGCTGTTATACGATTTCTTAGTGCTAAAGGCGTAAAACCGATCGAGATTCTTCGTGAGATCTGTGAAGTTTACGGACAAAGTAAACTTTGAAGTTTACATTATGAGTGATGTAATGGTAAGGAAATGGGTGAGAGCATTTAAAGATGGCCACACAAATGTGCCTGATGAAGATCGGAGTGCGCGTCCTTCGGTCGTTTCTGAAGATTTGGTGCAGAAAGTGGACGAAAAGGTGAGAGAAAAAAGACGCTTTACAATTTTATCATTGTGCAACTATTTTCCTCAATATTCTCGTAGTGTTTTGTATCGCATTGTGACCGAGAACTTGAAGTACCGAAAATTGTGTTCACGTTGGGTTCCGAAAATGTTGACGGATTTTCACAAAACCCAACGTTTAGGTACTGCATTGACTTTCCTTGAGCGGTACCACAATGAAGGTGAAGATTTTTTAGACCACATTGTTACTGGTGACGAAACACGGGTGGCCTACGTCACACCAGAATCGAAACAATCCATGGAATGGTGACATTCATCATCACCCACAAAAGTGAAGTTTCAGCAAACAATTTCTGCCCGTAAAAATCATGTGCACATGTTTTTGGGACAGAAA
Organism: Mantis religiosa; assembly: GCA_030765055.1. NCBI lineage: Eukaryota > Metazoa > Arthropoda > Insecta > Mantodea > Mantidae > Mantis > Mantis religiosa. Next base: position 42,022,259 of record CM060957.1, read on the forward strand.
AGGAGTATTGCTAGTGGAGTTTCTGCCTCGTAATGAGACAATCAATGCAGCGTCTTATTGTGAGACATTGAACAATCTGCACCGTGCAATCCAGAACAAAAGACGTGGCAAGTTAAGTAAGGGTATGGTTTTGCCGCATGACAATGCCCGTCCACATGTGGCTAATCGGACCAAAGATCTCACCAAATCTTTTGAATGGGAAACTCTAGATCTTCCTCCATACAGCCCTGATCTGGCGCCCAGCGACTACCATTTGTTCCTGCACTTGAAGAAACATCTGGGCGGTCAGCGTCTTCAAGATGATAAAGAAGTCAAAACAGTTGTGATACAGTGGCTAACACGTCAGGCGGCAGAATTTTATGAGGAGGGTATTCAAAAACTGGTGCCAAGTTATGACAAGTGCACCAATATTCACGGAAATTATGTAGAAAAGTAGATTAAGGTACAGGCTTTCATATAAAAATAAAATTATTGCGATATCTATGCACGTCTTTTTTTAATTCCAAAACGGTGCTGACTTAAAAAGCATGCCTCGTACCTTTACTCTATCCTCACAATTTTGATGGCCCTTCCCAAAATAGTCTCCCCTGAATGCGATGACTTTGGCCCAGCGTTTCTGCCAGTCTTCAAAGACATGCTGGAAGCCATTTTTGAGGATCCTTCAAAATCGCCTCTGCAGCCTTCACCACTGCTTCTGACGATGGATAATACCTCCCACGAAAGCGCTTCTTAAAGTTAGGGAATAGTAAAAGGTAGCATAGGCTAAATCCGGACTATAGGGAGGGTCAGAGATGCACTTCACGTCGATTTTTGCAAGATATTCAGCAACAAAATTGGCAATATGTAGCCGCACATTATCCTGGTGCTACATCCAGCCTGCTTTGTGGAAATGTGGTCCTTTGCGCCTGATTTGGACTTGCAATGTTTTTAGGACATCCCTGTAGTATTGTCCAGCTACTGATGTGTGTGCAGATACAACATGCTGATAAACTATTCCATGAATATCAAAGAATGAGATGATCATAACTTTGCCGGCAGAAGCAACCACTTTTGATTTTCTGGGGTTGGTGATGAAGGAGATTTCCACACTGAGTTTTGCTGTTTGCTCTCAAGATCAAAATGATGTAGCCAAGTTTCATCAGCAGTGATTACGTTTGAAAGAAACTCCGGATCATCCTCTAATATCAACTTTAACTGCATGTTGTCATTGCAGCGGTAGGTGATACTAAACACGTCTGAACTTTCCTGGTTCTAACAGGCGGGAACCAGGAGTACCAACAATGGAACTACTATGGCGTGTTTGTTTCACATTAAGCTAACAGAATATAAGAAGTTTGAATATAAGAAGTGCGAAGAACTATCAGCGCAAAAAAATTATGATCATTCTTTATTGAACAGCCTGGTATAAGGAAACGTAGAGTCAGACTGAAAAATTCAATGCCATAGCCGGGATTTGAACCACGGATCTTGTAGTTTTGGTCCAGCCGCACTACCACTGTGCTACTATGGCCAACGTGCCGATATGACATTAAATTCTCCAACTGACACGTATTTTCCCGGTAAACCACTTAGGAGTTCTCATAAGCACATGAGACAACAACCTTAATGGCGACTTACTAAATGTAAGTACTTTAAGGCCCGGGCTTCATAGTTAAGGGTATGTATGACTGAAATTTTCAAATTCTGAACTAATAATGCCAGCTTTTTCAAATTTACACCATAGGTGTAGTATAATGTAAACATGTTACAACCTAAATTTAAACCATTTTTCTCCAGCAGTTTAGAAATTATGATAAATTTTGTATGTTTTTTGTTACGTAACTAAAAAAGTCCCTTGCGACAAAATATTTTGAATTTTGGTCTAATATTTTAACCCTATGTTCATAATACACATACTTTTTGAATTTGCTCTGGGTTTTTCTGTATCTCCTTTAGTTTAGGTCACAAAAATTTTTTAATTTACAAATATTCTTTTTTTGTCTAAAAACTGTAAGTTTTGTGTTTGAAAATTAAAAATATATGCTTATATACATTTCACAATAACACCTAGGGCAATTTCCATTCCTCATGATATTCTGAACCTGTGTAGGAAATTTCATGAATGTAGTACAAAAACTGCATCGCAAGGAGCATTTTACAGGAAGAAAAATGCTGAAAATATGAACATTGAGAAAACAGCGATTAAAGATTTGATTTCATAGCTCACATTAAAATCCAGCAGGCTGATAGGTTGGAACCTCAGATTCCTTTTTCCTCTCCTCTGTTGCTGCTTTTTCCACCTTTTTCTTCTTTAGATGTTGCTTTTCTTCTGCACAACTTCGCTTCTTGCTTTGCAGGATACGAGTCTGATCTCGCTGCACTGAACTTTTCCTTGCTGAGTCTACTACACTTTCACCTCTGATATTTTGTTGCAGCTCCAATGACTTAAGACTACCCATGTTAAACTCACTGATGCTTTTAATAACAGCAAGATCCAATTTTTGTTTTGATATGAAAACTTCCTTTGGGCACTTATTCCATATGACATGATGCAAAGATTCATTGGCATTCTGTGTTTTTCCTGTTTTGCACCTCTCTAGTAATGTTGTAGAAGCCAGCCTCTGATATATTGGCAACATTTTAGGAACTATTTTGTCTTATAAAGCCTTATTTTTCTTTTCTTGAATTGAAAATTTAAGAACGGAAACCAGACAAAGAATGTGGATGTAGGCAAAGGAGGGCCTGACTCTGACATAGTTTAAAGGCCACCGACATTTAAATAAGCATTTAAAAATGGCGTCCGGAGGCAAATTATGCATTTTCCACATTCGGGAATGTCTAAATGATTTTATAGAATTAAAATAAAAAAAGTCGTTATTTTCACGATTTTCATAAAATTTCAGTCATACATACCCTTAAATAATAGTTTCATCTTATTTGAGCCATTTGCTTGCTTCTCTGCCACAATGAGAGCTCTTTTATCTCAGTTTAGGGCACAAGATCCGCTCTTACATCGTATAATGAAAGGAATCAATTACAAGTAATGCAACAAAGCCTGATTATGTCACAGGAGAGTTTTGTCTGCGAACAAAGGACAGCTTTGATCGAAAGAGACTTGAAGCCACTGCACCAGCCATTCTGTTCACACGGGCCACTTTCCGGTACTACCACAAGCAGATTACAAAGTCTACTTTGGGACAGGGACAATCAAGTGAACTTAAGAACAGCGACGAGAGTTGAATAGCCCCTTTCTATGAAGTTTAACAGCTCTAAATGAAGGACAATGTTATATTTATCATCTTTACTTTTATAGTATCCATGGCTAACCTTTTATATGTACTGAAAATATATCTAAGTCTTTTAAAGGTGATTTTAAATAGGAAGCCTAGGATTACAGAGATAGATGCCAAAATTCCTGGCTTACCTTTATTTCAAAATTTTACTGGGCTAAATGAACTCACAGTAGTTTGACTATACTATAAATATTAAAAGCAGAAGCATTATTAACAGTGAAGTATTCTTCATATTTAAGTTTTATTTATGAGTCACTATGTTTACACTCTAACTTCACTTACTTGTTGTATAAATTGAAACGTTTTCAAGATCATTCGATCTTATCCTCAGCTGTTTGGTGACTAAATGAACCTTCCTCTTCTTCCACTACTACGGAGCTCCGATCACTCTGCCATCTGGTGTTAGGGGCACTAAGTTTTAATACTTCATTTAATGCCGGAATTTCAAAATTTATAACTTTATCACGGTTTTTGTTTATGAATATTTTTCCCAAATATCCAATTCTATGGGCGTACTTAAAGATGTTAACAGTTTAATGTTGTGGTCAATGTTGTGGTTTTCTGTCCAAAAATGGTGTGAAACTGCAGATTTTTCTGTTTGTTTCAACTTAATGTTCCTCTGGTGTTCCTTTGGCCTGGTTAACAAGTTTCTCTTAGTTTATTCTATGTAGCTTTTTTCACAGGTTTCACAATTAATCTGATGAATTCCTGATTTCAAATTGTTGGGGATTGAATTTTTAGTGGTTTATTTAGCAGGTTCCTCAGACTGAATTTGTTTTGGGGTGCTAGTTTTAAGTTTAGTCTTTTGAACATTCGTTCAAATTTTCTAAAAGCCCATGGATGGTAGATGAATTTTCTATATTGCCAACATTAAGTTGAAACAAACAGAAAAATCTGCAGTCTCACACCATTTTTGGACAGAAAACCACAACATTTCTCACAGCATTAAACTGTTAAAATCTTTAAGTACACCCATAGAATTGGATATTTGGGAAAAAATATTCATAAAAAACCGTGATAAAGTTATAAATTTTGAAATCCCAGCATTAAATGAAGTATTAAAACTTAGTGCCCCTAACACCAGATGGCAGAGTGATTGGAGCTCCGTAGTAGTGGAAGAAGAGGAAGGTTCATTTAGTCACCAAACAGCTGAGGATGAGATCGAATGATCTTGAAAACGTTTCAATTATACAACAACAAGTAAGTGAAGTTAGAGTGTAAACATAGTGACTCATAAATCAAACTTAAATTTGACTATACTAATATCGAAAACTCCTGTACACTGTTTTAGCTTACTATTGTTCATGATGGGGTTGACGGAAGCCATTAATATTCCCGGGTGCAGATCTAGTGTGCTAGATCACCAGGCGGCCCCACCGAGGTCATATCGGTAGTCTTCACCTTGAGTGTTGACGTGCGTAAGTGGCGTATCCACTTCCGTCCCGTCTTGTGTCCTCGGACCAGATGGGGGGGCTTGTTAGGAAACTAGGTCTTGCCCTAATGGAAAGCCCCACGGAGGACGCCGAGCGCCCTTTGGGACAGCTCAATCACTCCCTGGTTTAAAGAGGCCCGGGTCTTGTTCCTACGGGGACAGGGCTAATGGGAGTAGACCCTCTGCACTCAGATGTCCACTGATACCTCCGGAAGGGGAGGGGGTCCTTCCCCTTCAGCTGCCGTGGTGCGGGCGCTGCGGACCCCTAGCACTCGTGGTACCTCTGACGTTACTAGAGGAACTCAGGCCGAACATTCGAGCCCCTCCCTCTGGGAGTTGTTCGGATTGGGTTGGTCTCGAGGGGGCAGTGGTTCCCGATACCCGTGGGTGATCGCGTACGTCTCCGGATGGGGTTGAGGGAAGCCATTAATATTCCCCGGTACTAGCCTGCAGAGCTAGTAGAAGGTGTGATAGATCGCCAGGCTCCCACACCGAGGTCATATCGGTAGCCTTCACCTTTTGGTGTTGGCACGCGTAAATGCCGTTTCCACTTCCATCCCGTCTTGTGTCCTTGGACCAGATGGTGGGGGGCTTGTTAGTAATCCAAGTCTTGTCCTATGGAAAGCCCCACGGAGTACGCCGGGCGCTCTTTGGGACAGCTCGGATATTCCCTGGTTGAAAGAGGCCCGGGTCTTTGTCCTACAAGTCCAGGACTAATGGGAGTAGAACCTCTGGACTCAACTGACCCGCGTAGCGGTGGGGATCCGTCCCCTTCAGCTGCCGTGGTGCGGGATCTGCGGACCCCTAGTACTCGTGGTACCTCTGGGGTTACTAGAGGAACCTCGGGCCGAACATTCGAGCCTCTCCCTGAATGGGAGTTGTTCGGATTGGGTTGGACTCAGAGGGCAGTGGTTCCCGATACCCGTGGGAGATCGAGCACGTCTCCGGACGGCGTTGAGGGAAGCCACAAATTCCCGTGAAGTAGTCTGCATAGCTAGTAGAAGGTGTGCTAGATCACCAGGAGCCCCTACCGAGGTTGTTCGGTAGCATTTCCCTTTCGGCGTTGGCGCGCGTAAGTGGCATACCCACTTCCACCCGTCTTGTATTTTCGGGCCAGATGGGGGGGGGGCCCTTGTTAATGTTAAGTCTTGCCATACTGGAAGGCCCCACGGAGGCGGCGGTCGCCCTTCGGGGTCAGCTCGGTAACTCCCTAGTACAAGAGGGAGGTCAGCGACGGCTGCCTGTGTAGATCTTACTCGTAATGTCAAGCGGGCTGTGCTCAGATGCGTCACAGGCAGGCGGAAGAGCGCAGTCAACACTGGACGCACACACCCTCCGGAGGTATTTGCGCCCACATATGGCCAGTTATACTAGTGCCCAAAACAATCGCCTGATGACAACGACAATTCTTTAATACTGCCCAGATAAAGGCACACTAAGCGGCTAGATGCTGGGCAGCAAACAGTCCGCCCAAGTAAACCTGGGCGACTCGCATCTTCTGCTGGTCTGTCTGCTAGGAGTGAGTTGCAGTTGTGCAGTGAGGAGAGGCTAGCGAGTGGAGAACTGTTTAAGTGTTCTGAAGCAACGCGAGACTGTGTTGGTATATTACGTCTTTCTGCTGATATCATAGTTGTACAAGTGTCTTTCTACGGAAATTAAGAGCGTTTTGAATTTCCACAAACTTGCATATTAGTTTTACGGACTCACAAAGTTGCAGTATCCTGAATTGTTTTCAGACCAATTACGAGGGCTTTCAATAAGGAATGATCATAATTATTTTACAGTCATAATTTTTCGTACTAAAATTCATTCTTATTATATTATGTTAGCTTAATATGAAGCAAACACGCCGTAGTAGCTTCATTGTTGGTTCCGGCCTGTGAGAACCAGGCAAGCTCAGAAATGTTCAGTATCGCCCACCGCTGAAGTGCAGTTACCCTCGAGGAACAATTGAAATTCTGCTTTGCTCTCAAAAAATCTTCAGTTGAGGCCTGTACAATGTTACAGGAGGCCTATGGAGAATCTGTTCTTCCCTACAGCACAGCTCGAAGGTGGTTTAAAATGTTTAAAGAGGGGAGAAAATCAATTTCGTAGGTGCTCCAGCTACTGTTACGGAAGACAACATCAACACTGCTGCTGCCATTGTGAGAGAGGATCGACGAATTACCGTAAGATCACTTTCTGAAATACTGAAAAATTCAATGTGTGCCACCCACACGTTGGTGACAGAAACATTACACATGAGACGTGTTTGTGCGCGATGGGTTCCAAGACTGTTGATTCCCGAACAAAAGGACATTCGAATGCAGCCCTACATGCTGTTAAAGTTGATGTTAGAGGAACATCCGGAGTTTCTTTCAAACGTAATCTCTGCTGATCAAACTTGGCTACATCATTGTGATCTTGAGAGAAAACAAAGCTCAGTGTGGAAATCTCCATCACCAAACCCAAAAAAGCAAAAGTGGTTGCTTCTGCTAGGAAAGTTATGGTCATCTCATTCTTTGATATTCATTCAATGGTTTATCAGCATGTTGTGCCTGCACACACATCAGTAACTGGACAGTACTACAGGGATGTCCTGAAAACATTGCAAGTTTATATTAGGCCCAAAAGACTACAATTCCGTGAAGCATGCTGCATGCTGTACCACGATAATGCGCGGCCGCATATTGCCAATGTTGTTGCGTGAAGTACATCCTTCAACCTACCTATAGTCCGGATTTAGCCTCAAGTGACTTTTTTCTATTCCTTAACTTGAAGAAGCGCCGTCGTGGGAGGCATTATCTATCATCAGAAGTAGTGGTGAAGGCTGCGCAGGCGATTTTGAAGGATCCCTTAAAAACTGGTTTCCAGCGTGTCTTAGAAGACTGACAGAAATCCTGGGACAAGTGCATCGCATTCAAAGGAGAGTACTTTGAGAAGGACAATCAAAATTATGAGGATGAGTAAAGGTACGTTGTCAAAAAAAAGTGGTCATTCTTTATTGAACAGCCCTCGTACTTTGAGAACTCATACCAGCTGACTAGAGTCAGATGTTTGTTTCCCTGAAGGTGAATACTGTCACCCAATTATCGGAAAGCACGACCAACGACAGCTGAGTAAGGAACCAGAGGCATCCGGGCCACACCCACCCATTAATCTCAGTCACTAACTGAGGGGATGATTAGGGAAGTGTCATTTGTCACTGGCCGCCTCTTCTCCCTTCCCCTGCCGTCTGAAACCTTCGCGGTGATTCACTGAAACGAGAGACTTCTAGAAAACAGTGATATTCCTATAAAAAGGGCTGCAATGAGTGAGTTTAGTTCTTGGCGAGCAGCGAAGCAGCGCCGTGCTAGTGTATGGACGAGAAGACTGTGTACGTACATCGGAAGAGTGTGCGTAACTGTGAGCGTGCAGTGAAACTTAAACGGACGAACTAGTGAAACGTAATTGTGTGCATTACGTAATTCTGTGTAATTGGCAAGTGTTCCAGTGTAAGTCGGTGGAAATAAAGAACATTTTGAGTTTGTGTAATTGGACTTTTAATTTCACGAACCCACAAAGTTACAATACTTTACAAAAAAAAGAAAAAAAAAACCTCAAACAGTTTACGGAAATGGACCAACTTCTACCTAATGCACATAATATAGACTTTAGCACCTGAGTGCTCACTTTTGTTATTGAACTATATAGTGAAGGACGTGTAGCTAATAACGTAATATAAATTAAAATACTCTCTTAACATAACAGAATGGTTAAACCAAAGTGCCGTCTCGGAAATGTAATTACCAAACCGCAGAGCGCTCTATTATTTCGGAGCTGCTACATTCAGGATACACGCAAAAGAAGTTAAGGTTCTCGTATATGACCTACTTTCAAACAGACATAGACAAACTATATTGCACTAACAGGTTCCCAGGTGAAGGGAAGCTCTCAAATGCTCTCCCTTGCATTGTATTTTTCTACAGCTTCAGAAAACAAAGCTTTCAGCTCGCAAGAATGATTGATGCTACATTAATGCAAACACTTCAAACAGAAGAGCGCTTTGGCGAACGTGGTAAAAGAAGGAAGTGAGTTAAAGTAAACTATATTCGCCCAAAAAAACAAGCAGCATATCATGTCATACACTTTCTATGCTTCTTTTCTTGTTGCTTCTCTTGTTTCAGTTTGTCATACGTGGTCTTGATGCCATTTTGAGCGCTGCACGTGTTAGCAATTTTCTGTAGAGGGCGAGCTGTTATGAGGCACAAGAACTTCATTCTTAAGCATTTCTCCTCTGTACTCCAACCATATGCCAATTCATCGATACGGAGGAAAGGACAGGAATGGTCCAGAGGAGATTAAAAGGTAGAAGTGGTAAACGAGTATGACAGTTTAGGTGCAAAGTTGTGTAGCAGGGTGGATGGGTCACACAAGTCAGAAAAATGGTAGCTAATGGCAGGACGGCAATGTCAGGGAGACGCAGTCTCTGTCACCTAGGAACACTGAGACGACATATAACTTGACATCAGAACGACTTTCAATTCAATTTATGCCAGAGGTTCTACTCCCATTAGGGCCGCGCCGTGGGACAGTGGTTAGACCACTTGGCTCTCACCAAGGCAGCCCGGGTTCGATCCCAGGCGACCGTAAAAGTGAGATTTGTGGTGGAAAACATGGCGCTGGGGCCGGTTTTCTCCGGGACCTCCGGTTTCCCCCACCATCTCATTCCACCGGTGCTCTTCATCTCATGTATCATCAGTGTCATCGCCTGCGGTGCCGTATGTAGTAAAAGCGGGCGTTAAACTCTACATACACACACCCATCAGCCCTGGACCCATAGGACCAAGGACCCGGGCCTCCTTCGACCACGGAGTTACCGAACTGTCCCAAAAAGACACCCTGCACCTCCGTGTAGCTTCCCACAGGGCAAAATCTAGAGACTAACAAGGCCCCCCCCCATATGGCCCTGTGGACTCAAGACGGAATTGAATTGGATACGTCACTTACGCGCGCCAACACCAAAGTGGGACCTCGGTGGGGCCGATTGGTGATCTAGCACACCTTCTACTAGCTATGCTGGCTAGTACGCGGGAATATATGGCTTCCCTCAGCCCCGTCCTGGGACGTACCCGATCTCCCAAGGGAATCGGGAACTACAGCCCATCGACTCCAACCCAATCCGAAAAACTCCCTATCAGGGAGGGGCTCAACTGTTCGGCCCGAGGTTCCTCTAGTTACGTCAGAGGTACCACGAGTGCTAGGGGTCCGCAGCGCCCGCACCACGGCAGCTGAAGGGGACGGATCCCCTTCCCTAAGGGGATCAGAAAGACATTAACATAAACAAAGGAATAAATATAAATAAATGACGTATATCAGAATAGATATGTCACAATGCTAGCATATATTCCAGAGACGGCCATAGTGACAAGGCCATTCTGCGAACGTCAGTTAACTCCCTTTGAAATCCCTGTAAACAAACAACCCTACTCTATTGTCTGTTTTGCCCTAAAGGCAAACTTGATGGCACCCAGTCACAAACCAACCCAATGCTAAAATCCCATGCGTGCTTCTGACAACAGGCCTTCAAATTTTGACCGACGCGCAGAACGCATGCTTCCGCATAAATTTTTGCAAGCGGGCCGTTAGAGAAGGCATCTCTGATATTAGGTACGAAACTGGAAATTCTGAACTACCATTTCTATACTTTTTAGTTAATAATTTTATCTTAAATATTACATTTTAACTTATTTCATTCTGCGTCACCAGTTGCTGGAATTCTTAAGTTATACCAAACAACCAATATGTGTGATCATACTGTCGCGAACCCATTGTTGAAACTGGCGTGGCCGGCGCGCACCAAGGGACACATAGTGCGACGCGGAGATAAAAAGCTTGCCGAAACAGATAAAGATAGATGACTGGAATGTTCGTCTTTCTAGTGCCGTATTGATTGTTAGACAACATTCCTCAAATTTCTAGGACAATGAGTAGAGCTATAAAAAGAAGCCGAGGTTAGTTGTCAAGTAAGTCGTAATTGCACTCGATGATTGTGTGCGTGCAGCTGTGATTTGAAAGTGAACTCTTTTGTTTATTTACGTGTGCAGAAGCCACGAGACATTGTGTTGGTTTATGTTACGTCATTCTGCTTCCAAGGGTGTACAAACTGTCTTTCTACGGAAATAGGAGCATTTTTTAATTCCAGCAACATGGACTTTTAATTCTACGAACCCATAAAGTCACAATATATTCTTTAAACAATATTCCTTCTTCCTTCACGAGCAAAGCTTGAAGTATTTGATACGTATAGTTCCCTTTATGTTTTCCCAAACTCGCCAATAAATCCAGAAAAGAGATATTTCTTTCAAAACTTTGTTTAGCACATTCTCTTGCAATATATATCCACGTGTGAACACAGATGTTTCTAGCTGAACTCGCAGTGGAAGTTTGGTGGTGTGCACATATAAACAAAACAGGTGGTAAATCACGAAGTGCACCCCACGTTGCTGACAGGGTGCCACCTAACGTTAATCTCACGGTAGGTAAAGAACCTCGCAACCTAGCAAACACAGCGAAATTAAGTCCTACCTGTCAGATAATGCATAGTTACCAGGTCACTAAAAATAACGCACTGGTCCTTCCAGCAAAGCAGTTGTATCTGGGAAGCCTTATTAGTAAACGTGTTAAGATTACCTGGTAAGTAATGCTGGATGGGAAGAACAAGTAAATTCCACATCTAGGAATGCGTGGAAGGCATTACATTTCGTAATGAGAATATTGAAAAAGGGGAGCGCTAGGTCCAGGGAAATTGCCTACAAGGCCTTAGTGCGGCCGGTTATGGAATATGGAGTAGCATGCTGGGACCCGTATAGAGCTAACCAAATCGATCCATTAGAAAAAATTACAGAAGAGGGCAATAACATTCATAAAAAGAGGCAAGTATTTTGGGCCTATAAAAGGAGATGAGACTAAATGGGAGGAATTAAGAATTAGGTGTAAAAGCATAGGTTGGTAGCATTATTCAAAGCTAATGCTGGTGTAAAGGCATGGGTGGACGTTAGTGTAAGGTTACATAATCCGGATTATTATGGACGAAACGATCATAGGTATAAAATTAAGGGTAGAAGATACAGAACCGACGTAGGAAAATTTTCTTTTGTTAATATAACCATTGAAGAATGAAATGAATTGTCTGCAGCAGTCTTTCAGGGCTGTCCCCTGTCGCTGAAGAAATTTAGAAAAAATCTAGATGGTTTATAGTTTAACTTTTAAATTATAATGGTATATAATATGTAAATAGAGAAGTAATTAGATATGTTTTAAGTGACTAAAGTTAAAATAATATCATGTTTGTATTGTTTATTGTGTTATTGTTGTAAATCTAGGTAGTACCCAATTGCAGTGAATAAATACATACATACAAGATAACATGACAACTGGTTCCTCTGTACCATTCAGTAGATAACTAGTACAATACTTGGAGATTAAGAAAACGAAATATTACTATTACCCAATATTAAACTTTTTTTCGCTGTCTTCACAAGCCTTTTCTAGTTATTTTTCTATTAAACAAATGTTGACCTATAGTTGCATAAGTCTTCTACTTAATACCGATGCTCTATATTTTTCAATCTACTTCTTTAATCAATCTATCTTTGCTAAAGGCGAATTTCCATTACTTTCTTTATGGTGCTGGAGCAATACTAAATGGAAAATATACGTGACCCATACATGGAGTGATTGCTTTAGCGATTCTTTTCACGAATTTTCTCGAATTCCTCGTTTTTTCAGAATAATATTTTTAGCGATAAATAAGAAAATTCATATTATTTTTATTCTACATAGAACAACTTACATTTATTACAAATTGCATAAATATAACTTTGATTTAACATTCATGTTTTCATAGCATGAAGCTAGAAGTCGTGAAAAATGTTTACAAATTTAACGAAAATAAGATAAACTTTAACACTTAACAAAGCCAATAAAGTGACATCATACGCACTGAAATAACAGCTAAGCGGTGCAACAATAAACTACACCACAGCATCCGGTTGGTCAGTGATCTGAGTGCTGTTTGTCGTATACTAACTAGAAATGCTATTCATTGGATAGCACACCGTGCACTGTATAAACCTCCTATTATTCTGACTAAAGGTATTGAAAAGTTACTGAACTTCTAGAAAGCTGATCTCAGACATTACATTAACATGAAAATATTGTCCCTCAGAGCTCAAGAAAGTGTTCGGAAGTGCCCGAAAGTTAAAAAAACTAATAAAAACAATACCTCACTAAAAACCACCCAGATTTAGAAGTTAAAAGTGTTCTCTTTGCCTGTACTGACACGCTGGTCTAGCTGGTTTAATTCAGTAGTTTACATTGCCAGCTATTTTGATTTTTCTTTTTTAAAAAGCAAAACCTTTCAGTACCTGCGAAAAATTTGTTAAATGATCATTTTTGCGTTGCCAAGTGCTGCAATATTGTAAAGGTGCAGGCAACATTTGTTTCAGAAAATTGCAGATTGATAACAGATCGAATACTAGAATTTCAGTCTAAACAAACACTTGTGGCTCGTCTTGATCTTTTCGGCGGTCGGAACTCCTTGGGTCGGCCACCCTGTCGCCTCCCGCCTCATCCTTTCTCCCGGGAATGCCCCACTTGGGATTTAGGTATAATATACCACAGTTATATATCCCTTATATCTTTATGTGTCGGGTGTAGGAGCAGAAACTCTGAATCTGACAGAAAACCCAGATTGGGTGATCAGCCTGATGCCTGGTATAAGGGTGAGAGAGAAGATGACAGAATGAAGGCAAAATGAATGAAAGGAAGGATGTTAATGTAGCAAATGGTAGAATAATGGCGGGAGAAAGTGGAGACCCCGGAGAAAATCCCCACCTGCATCATGTCCACAATTCTCACATGCGGTCGGCTGGAATCGAACCCTGGCCACATTGATGAGATGAAATGAAATGAAATGTGTTGTGTTTAACGCCCGCTTTCACTACATGCGGCACATCAGGCGGTGACACTGATACATGAGATGAAGATGGAGCACCGGTGGAATGAGATGGCGGTGGAAACCGGAGGTCCCGGAGAAAACCCGCCCCAGCGCCGTGTTGTCCACCACAAATCTCACTTTGCGGTCGCCTGGGATCGAACCCGGGCCGACCTTGGTGACATGAAATGAAATGTGTTGTGTTTAACACCCGCTTTCACTACATGCGACACATCAGGCGGTGACACTGATGATACATGAGATGAAGATGGAGCACCGGTGGAATGAGATGGCGGGGGAAACCGGAGGTCCCGAAGAAAACCCGCCCCAGCGCCGTGTTGTCCACCACAAATCTGACTTTGCGGTCACCTGGAACCGAACCCTGGCCACCTTGGTGAGACCCAAGGGGTCTAATCGTTCGGCTACGTCGCGGCCCTAGCTATATTTCTTGCAGAACTTGAATTCACAATTGAAAAAGAAGCAATGTTTTGAGAGGTTTTATCTAAATTTAAAAACAAACGGAATGTGTCATTAAAAAGAAATTAACGTGTAACTTTAAGGGAAAATTCAGCAGCCATAACAAGTTGTATTAATGAATATGGGAAGTTAACAGCCTCAGCTGAACACAGCCATATTCTTGTGTTTTTTATTTGTAATAAGTTGAGAACAAATAAACAAAAGTATTTTATAAAAAGAACAATTACTTTCACAGTATATTTCTTACCTTATCTACTTTTAGCCCAATAAGGATCATACTCCAAAAATGTTATAATAATTATAAAAACTGAAGGATGTAACGACATCGTATGTGGTGGGAATGGTGTACTCGTCGTGATGATATTCTGGAAGTTCTGCTTCACGTTGCGGTACCATTTGTAACGACTTAGTGTTGCTGAAAGTGAGTTGTGGAGGAAAAGATGGTGATGAACCTCGTTGAACATCTAGTTGTTTGATTCTAGAAGTTCCACGGCTGCTCTAGTATTCGTGTAAGCTTTTATTTTCACGGGCGGTCTCAGATCGGAAGTGATAATTTAGTTATCAATTAAAATAAAATGGTAGTTCTTCCTTTGTTCTATAAAATTTGTATTTTAATTAAAAGGAAACATGTTCAACTATTTATTATACTTTTCAATGAAAGCACAAACTCTGCAGAAATGCATACACAGGCAAAACACCTTCACACTTTCACGTCCATTTGCAGAAGAACAAAATGGCTTCAAGTGCCTCGGCTTTTATAATTCTGCTGTTGCCATAACGACAACTAAACATCTTTCAAATTTTCTGTATATCGTCATTCTTTTTAAATAAATTTTTCTCAACCTAATTTTAACATTTATATAATAATTATTTTAAAAGGATTGTCAAAGTATTTAAATTGAGACATCTGTAATATTAATTAGTTCAATTGTTTCAAGGATAATGATTACAATTAAATTTATACTTTTTAAATACATAATCTAGAAACAAAGATGCATCAAGCATTGTAACCCAATTGTTTATAAAGAATGTGGTGAGTAGTACCTTAGGTTTTGGAAAAGGCGCACCGAGAGTTAAAATGCTGATAGTGTTATCCCGCAATGCGACAAGAAGAATCGTGTCCGCCACTGGTTTAACCAGTTTTCGCATTACTTTGACGTTATAAGGAGGTGGATTCGTTCTAGCGCAAGGCAGCAGTCGCGCGAACACAAACACACACACTCGCTTACTCTGCATCTGCTACCCTGGACTTCTAAAATAGTGTAAGGAACAAACCCATCCTTCCTTCAAGTCCCCAGGGAAGGATTTCACTTGAGCTCCACACAATTCTCGGATGCAGTCACATGCTAGTGGTTTCAGCGAACGAGACTAGTTCCGCAGTTGCATGTTGTCGCTAATCAGATCACCTCGCAATAAAAACCTTTCAGCCCAACTACTTCTTTCTGCAGTGCTACCAAACTCAAAACAGATCTTACGTCTACAATGTCAGAGAACACCGATTAGGGTGTTTATTTTAAAGGGGATCGTCTTCTTCTTACTTCATGCTTTAGGTGTGGTTATTGGTTCCCCAGTTTTCTCGGTCTTCCCATGCTCCTCTTTGCTATTTATTTATTTATTATCCAACTTCTGATCCCTATTTTACCCAAAGGTATATTAGGAATATATTTTACAAATTTATGAATACAATACAATTTACAAAAAAAAACATAACAAATTCAATATAAAGCTGGCAAACAGTAAACATCAAGATGAATCATTTAGCTTAAGAAATATTTTGCTGAAGAAAGCCATGAAATATTGATAAGTAATGTAATTCATCAGAATATGTGTAAGTGGTTTTGAGAAAGTGTAACCTAAGGATTCAAGCAATAATTCAATTTCGTATCTTTCAAAACAGAAAAAACGGGCAATCAAATAAAATGTGAGTGACACCTTGAAGACGATTTCCAGAAATACAATCACATGTGGATTTCATTTTGAATCGAAATAAGTAAGCTGAAAATTTGCCATGTCCAGTTAAGAATTGAGTGAGAACATAGGATTAACGAATTTACATTTATGTCTGTCAGATACTGTTGGGAAATATAAATCCTTAGTCAAAGTACCACAATCACTTTTTAACCAGTATTCATTACAGTCGTTGATGATAATCTCCTTTAATGTTTGCCTCACATAAGAAATGGGACATAGAGTGTATGTCTGGAAGATTTGAAGTCGCAGCTCTCTTTGCAAGCTCATCTGCACGTTCACTTCCGGCAATCCCTACGTGTCCTCTGACCCATTTAATACACAGATGAGAACTACATAATCATTGACTTCTTATTTCAGCTGCAATAGGACTGCTGTTTTTGGTATCTTTCAAAGCTGCAATTGCTGCCTGTGAGTCACTGTAAAGGCGAGCGGTACATTGTAAGTTGTTGCACCATTTCACTGCTTCACGGATTGCTAATAATTCAGCTTGAAAAACTGAACACTCCTTGGCAAGTCTGAACATGGAAGAATGCCATTCTATGGAGCGAGAGAATACCACAAACGCACATCCTACTTTGGCATTTTTACTAAGCCCTTCGCTATCCGAGAGCCATCTGTGTAAATGGAGTACTGATGGTATTCTGCTGCACAATCTTCAAGGAGACTAGAGACACAGGTGGCTGGATGAGAAGCTTGTTTAACTGGTTGTTCAAGTTGCAGTTGTGAAATATTTTGTGGCAAAGCTCTGCCTTATATACACCAGTAAGATAGATGGGTTCAATATTAGCAATAATGAGCGCTGCTGGAGTGGAGATGGTGCGGTATCCTCGGGTGATTCTTAAGATGTATCCACACTGTATCTGTAATAATTTAGTTCTTTGCTACTGGTGTATAGTACATAAAATAGCGCGGTTATCTTTATTTTTCCATTTTTTGTACAGGGGTTACCCATTTACTTCTATATTCTTGTACTCTGTCATTCAGGTCGAATATCTCTAGCTCTTCACATATATCTGCATTTCGTTTGTGGTCGATTTGTCTATATTCCGCAATGCTTCTTAGAAACTTCACTTCAGTTTTCCTGGAATTTTCTATTATCTTTTTCAGTTTTATTATTTTTACGTCCTCCACCATTAAGTCATATCGGACGAAATTGGTGAAATGATGCTCGAATGAGCCCAGGGTCCATGGAGCTTACAGTGACCCAACATTCGTCTTTTAGGATAAGGGAAAACTCCGAAAAAACCTTATCCAGGTAACACAGCGGAGACATGCTGTATCCTTGTCTTAAGCCTAGATTTATCTTTTCTAATTTTTGGTGTTGTGCTCCTAGTATTTGCATCTTTCTGTTCTTAAGAGGGCTGTTCAATAAATAATGATCATGATTTTCACGGTCATAATTTTACGCACTAAAATTCAATCTTGTTATATTCTGTTAGCTTAATCTGAAACAAACACGCTGTAGTAGTTTCATTGTTGGTACTCCTGGTTCCTGCCTGTGAGAACCAGGCAAGTTCAGACATGTTCAGTATCGCCTGCCGCTGCAATGGAGTTAAGACCCGAGGAACAATATGCGGCTTTGAAATTCTGCTTTCGTCTCAACAAATCTTCCGTTGAGGCCTGTACAATGTTACAGGAAGCCTATGAAGAGTCTGTTCTTCCCTACAGCACAGCTCGAAGGAAGCTTAAAATGTTTAAAGATGGGAGACAATCAATTTGAAAGGAGGCTGGACCCGGTGCTCCAGTTACTGCTCTTACGGGAGAAAATATCAACACTGCTGCTGCCATTGTGAGAGAGGATCGAAGAATTACCTTAAGGTCACTTTCTGAAATACTGAACATTTCATTGGGTGCCACCCACACGTTGCTGACAGAAACATTACACATGAGACGTGTTTGTGCGCGGTGAGTTCCAAGACTGTTGATTCCCGAACAAAAGAACATTCGCATGCAGGTCTGCACGCACTTAAAGTTGATGTTAGAGAAATATCCGGAATTTCTTTCTAACGTAATCCCCGGCGACTAAAATAATAAGAGTTAAATGATGAAGCCTGGGACTCAAGTACTTACGACAGTAAGTCGCCACAAACAGTGTATCTCGAATGTGAGAGCCCCTAGTGGCCTACTGGGGAAATATACGAGTCAAATGGAGAATTTAATGTCAGGACGGCACGTTGGCCATGGTAGCTCAATGGATTAGAGCGACTGGACGGAAACCAGGAGATCTGTGTTTCAAATCCCGGCCATGGCATTGAAGTTTTCATGTTGACTCGATCTATCTAAAACCTTAGCCTACATACGGCTAGTATGAAGTAATTATTAATTTCCATCAATTAACTAAAATAATAGGAAAATGCTTGTTTGTTGTGTGACCATTCTTGCAATGTAAGAGAGGCTTACGTGTGACTGCACAATAGTAAGAATACTGAAGAGTAGCCTTAATTCTTTGACTCGTTATTCTCTCTTATTTTAAAGAAAATTATTATTTCGAGCGTCCCTTACTTTTGAAAGTCACGTCCCGCCACTGAGTGAACCATTGGGTGGCATGCAATACTTCATTTCAATACAGTGTACACTGAGATTTCGTAGGATATTTTGATATATTTACCATGAAAAACATTTTAGGTGTACCTTTATTTATTTGAACTAGATTATTTTATACTTATATCATTTCTTATTACTTTTATTTGACAAAATAAGGAAGGCATTTTAACACTTCAATTATGATCTCGCTTCGACAAATCCTTATATGTCGACGTCATATCGTACATTTTGTTTCCTTCTCTAGGTACGATTATCGTACGCTAAATTCTGTCAGCTACCACAGAAAGATACCAGGGATTAGTTATTATCATTAATGAATTTCAGAGTAGCCATGAGTCATTTTAATAAGAGGTTAATTATTTAGGAATGTCAAATAATTTAAGGACCAACTCTGTCCAGTTGAGGAAAGTGGTTTGTGGTATATAGTACGTGAAGGTAACCTTCTAGGAACTTTTATGGTGCAAAGGAGGAAAAAGCAGCACAAAGTAAATTAGATAAAACCGGAGCAGTCCCCTTCATTTGCCTCATCGCCAGAGAAATTGGTTAGACCTTTGTGACAGATGAACAAAGTAGGTGGTTCTGGGAAGAATGAAACCGCAGCAAGGACAAGTCTACTCGAAAATTGGCTCAGTGCACGCAGTGGCAAATATGATATACAAGAAAAGCAGTGAGCAGGTTGCAGGTACGTCCGTGTCTATTTGCATGACACATACAAGGTATTCAGCGTTGGCTCTTATCCAAATAATAGAGCTGTATTAAAAAGAAGAAGTATCCTCATTTCTTCGTCCTAAATAAAACTGAATCGGGCAGAAATTAAAGGAATTCGTTTTATGTAACTTTATGAAGTATTAGAAATTAATTGTTCTTTCACACTGGCCGTGTGTAAGCTAAGGCATGGAAAGATAGTCAGCCTGAAAAATTCAGTGCCATAGCCGAGATTTGAACCACCGATCTTCTGGTTGTCGTCCAGCCGCTCTAACCCTTGAGCTACTATGGCCAACGTGCCGACATGACATTAAATTCTCCAACTGACTCGTGCTTTTCCCGGTAAACCACTAAGAGTTCTCATAAATACAAGAGACAACTACCTTAAGGCCCGGGCTTTATAGTAACCAATATTAGGTCAATTAATGGAAATTAATTGTTATTTTACACTGGCCGTGTGTAGGCTAAGGTATGAAAAGATAGAGTCAGACTGAAAAATTCAATGCCTTGAGGTACTTACATGTCGCAAGTCGACATTAAGGTAGTTGTCTCATGTGTTCATGAGAACTCCTAGTGGTTTACCGGGATAATAACGAATCAGTTAGGGAATTTGATATCATATCGGCACGTTGGCCATAGTATCTCAAGGGTTAGAGCGGCTGGTTGGCAACCAGAAAATCCGTGGTTCAAATCCCCGCTATGGCATTTAATTTTTCAGTCTATCTTTCCAGTTATGAAGTATTGTCTACCCACCACAAGGTAAGACACAGAACGTGTATTGTAATCACTTTTGCTGTGATTATGCTCGCATTCCGGGTATAATAAGGCTGCTAAGCTCGTAAAATACATTGTTGTCACATAACTCGCCCATGTAGAATACCTATCACTGTAATTACTGAAACGAGCATTATATCTGACAACAAGGTGACTTGTATGTACCCTCATACGTTCATTTCATAGTAAACAGATCGCTACTAGAGTAGATGTACTCTATCTCAGGCTAGTTTAACTCTGCTGTAAACAAACAAGGCGGAGCTGACTCAACTTGTCACGTGTTAGACGCTACATGCACGCACGTAAGTTTTGCAAGACCAGCAGTATGTATGTATGTTGCAGCGCAACTTCTACGCAATAAATAAATAGTGTTGGGTTTCACATTAACTTATTAAATCTATGAGTTGTTTCATTTCTGGAACAAAAAATAATCATGAACTTTACTGCGTATAGCACTTTTCGTAAAATTGTTGCATTTCTCCACGCGCTGTTTGCAATTACACGATTTTCCCAGTGTTCCTACAGTTCCGGATGCTTGTTGTTCCATTGTAATACTATGAATATTATTTTTGGAAACACCAAGGAGATCACCAGTTTCTTTCTCAATGTTTTTATAGACGATTCCGGTTTATTTTTTCTTCAGGCATAATGAAACAATGCGCGATCTTTCGCGTCACGCCACATTTTAAAGGTTTGCCTCGCGTGTGTTTCATTTCGGCTGAAGTACCGGCCTGTTTCATGATGAAAAGCATACGATTTTAAATTGCATATCAAGGGCTGTTCAATAAAGAATGATTATAATTTTTTTACGGTCATAATTTTTCGCACAAAAATTCAATTTTATTACTTTCTGTTAGCTTAATTTGAAACAAACACGCCGTAGTAGTTTCATTGTTGGTACTCTGGGTTCCCGCCTGTGAGAACCAGCCAAGTTCAGACATGTTCAGCAACCCCTACCGCTGCAATAGAGGTAACATGCAGCTAAAGTTGATGTTAGAGGAAGATCAGGAGTTTCATTCAAACGTAATCACAGCTGATGAAACTTGGCTACATCATTTTGATCCTGAGCGCAAACAGCAAAGCTCAGTGTGGAAATCTCCTTCATCAACAACCCCCAAGAAAGCAAAAGTGGTTGCTTCTGCTGGGAAAGTTATGGTCATCTCATTCTTTGTTATTCATGGAATGGTTTATCAGCATATTGTACCTGCACACACACCAGTAACTGGACAATACTACAAAGAGTCCTGAAAAAATTGCAAGTCCATAGCCAGCGCAAACGACCATATTTCCGTGAAGTAGGGCGAGTGCTGCAGCACGATAATGCACGGAGACTATTTTGAGAAGAACCATCAAAATTATGAGGATGAGCAAAAGTATGTTGTCAAAAAAAAAAAAATCTGTTCATTGTTTATTGAACAGCCCTCGTACAAAGATGTTCTTTGGTTTGTGATATACGCGAGATATACAGGAATACAGTGTTAAATATTAGTAGTAACTCCGCAGTATAAACAGCTTAATCAGCATTCAACTCGATGCAGACCTCGTTGCGGGAGAGCTGTCTGGTATAGGAATATAAAATTATTAGGAGTAATAGAATCAAAACATTTGAATGCTTTTCTCTCTCCGAAATCTGCTCGTGCAGACCAGTGATCAGAAAACTACTTACAGTACTGTGCTTAAAGGAGGGGTTTGTCGTTTGATAAAATTAATAATATGGTAAATATATTATTATATATAATAAAAGAAAACACCCTTTAACTTCGCTAATGTAATCAACAGCTTAACAGTTTTCTGTCCCTTATCCCTGTCTCTGTCTCTCTTCCCGCCCAGATGTTTACAGTAGGATCAAAATAGGTTGAGATATATTATAAACACTTCAAGCTCCTCTCCGCTTTATTCCCAGCTAGCCTTCTTGTCGTGGGCAGACAGTAAGTACGGAACATGGAATGGATATTACTGTGGTCGTTGACACCATTGAGATCTTCGAGGTCACTGGATGCTTTCGTTGTTGGATAACCATGTGGGTCAAATGTTTCAGAATCTATACAGATATAGCTCAAATGTTGCAGCTCAGTTTGGGTAGTTGTTTGGTAACATGACAAAGCAGGTATTGCTGTAGTACACTGTTCTTTATCAGACAAATGTTATCAGGTTAAGCAATGTATGCAAAACTCTAATAGGGTTTTGTGCCATATACATAGTGGACTACAGCAATTAAAGATGTATGAACTAGAGCTAAACAGTTGAAGATCCTTATATCTTAACAGAACAATCTTGTCATTCCAATACCTATTAAATATATCCAAAAACTCCTATAAAATCATATCCTCCTAACTTAATTACAATCCCAAAATATTAACATTCCAACCAAACTACTAAACTTTTTCTAAGATTATATATAAATATATTTTCAAATTTACAGGAGTAAGAGTGTAATGTAATGTTCACGGCGCAGTAACAACATTCAGTACCAATATCTTTACCATTACCGCTCTACTACATTCATTTCATTCTTCTTCCTATCTTTATTTTCTACAATCAAATTAACCTGACAATGAAGCCTCTAAGCAAATTAAGTGGTTTTAATACTCAATACGAAATGGGACGCTGAGAACCACATCAATTGAAGAGGGTCCATGAATAACAGCTAAATTTCAATTTTACATCCAAATTGTTTTAGGATCTACCCCTTCCTCTACTTCTAGGTAGACGCTGTTCCCAATATTTTCTCAATATTATTTTCTCCAATATTTTTATGGTGTATCTATAACAATTTACTTGTCCATATCTTAACTATTTCATATAACTTCAATTTCTTTCTATAACACCTTTCCTAATTTGATCTGATTTTGAATACCTTGTCTACCTTCACAAAAATCAAGTTTAATTAATTCGATGTTGAGTTATGAGCTTCGGAATTACTATTCACAGAAGTGACCTCTCGTCTGCCTAAGGATATTTATACAGATAACTTAGTTTATTTTTTAATTTTTGGTCACATTAATTATTGTTATATTTGTTCCTGATGATTACCTGGTCTATGTTATCAATATATAATTCCCAAGTATTCAGATAATTTTAGCAATATTTATTCTTCCAATTAAAGAAGCTGGTTGCTGCAGAAACCCGGATTTTCTTCACCTCATCTGTGTAAAATCGATGACAAAACTATAGACAATAGACTCTGTTCCTCATAGGGTGAGGGAAAACATAGGTTTAAAAATTTTAATTCCGGATGATGCATGATGGATGATGCATGGCGGTGGATGGTGCATTCATGATGGATGATGCATGGTGGTGGATGATGGATGATGCTGATGCTGATGATGATGATAATAATAATAATAATAATAATAATAATAATAATAATAATAATAATAATAATAATAATAATAATAATAATAATAATAATAATAATAATAATAATAATAATAATAATAATAATAATGATAATAATGATAATAATGATAATAATGATAATAATGATAATAATGATAATAATGATAATAATGATAATAATGATAATAATGATAATAATGATAATAATGATAATAATGATAATAATGATAATAATGATAATAATAATAATAATAATAATAATAATAATAATAATAATAATAATAATAATAATAATAATAATAATAATAATAATAATAATAATAATAATAATAATAATAATAATAATAATAATAATAATAATAATAATAATAATAATAATAATAATAATAATTATAATAATAATAATAATAATAATAATAATAACCGTAACAATTGCAATAACAATACAGCCCGCCTCCTCGGTCAGAGTGAGGTACCTGGATAAGGCTTTCCTCGGGGTTTTCCCTTATCCTTCAAGACGAATGTCGGGTAACTAAGTTCCATGGACCCGGGACTCTTTTGAGCATCATTTCATCCAATTCATTCACCGTCCGATATGACAACTTTGGAGGACATAAATTTAAACAAAGGAAAAACAGTCCGCTTCTTGTTGTGTTAATAGCGTGTCTGCCTTTACATTTACGAGGTCCGAGTTCGAATATCAATTAGGACAGCTATCTGTCGTTTTCACTTATCCAGAAGAATGAACATCGGGTAAGTCCAAGTTCTATGGACCTTAGGGTCATTTGACCAGCAGTTCGCCCATTTCATTCATAGCCGATATGACCTACATACGTTATTATTAGTAATATTTATGTTATTATTACTTAATAATGTTCACTTCTTTAAAACACAGGCGAATTTTGCACTGCAAAATAAATGAAGGTTTTAATGGAGTTGAGTGTGCATTTTTAATGTAATTACGTCAAAGTTAATGATGAAACATCATCTATATTTGATAATAAATCTAATTGGCTATATATTTATTATTTTAAACTGGACTGTAATGTAGTTTCCGAATATCCCAAATTAATTTCACAGTTTATTAAACAATTATTAAAACTCTTTGTGACGTAACCAAATGAATGTGTGTTGAAAGGACGCAATTACAGTCTGAATGCAGATCTTCCGATATCCTATAGCCACCAATCAGGACACACATGACGATTTTGAAAATGTACCACAAGTTTTCAGTAATTATTTACGTGAACGTAATTGATGACAAACGGAACCTGGTAATTACAGAGACAGGTTATACCACAAAGTTAATTAATGATGTTACAGTGACAAGTAAAATCGCCGATTCAAGGGAGGAAAGGTGTTAAATGTCCATAACCTGTAAAACAAAAATAGCGCCTTGGGCAGCAATACAATGTTATTTCCATAAATAGCGCGACCCTCATTTGTTTGCGTAATCCGTTAAATGAAAATGGGCCACAATCTCTTATTCTCTTATCATCTCCCTCTTTTTTTTCGTTTCTACCTGTTGTTTACGAATGCTTCTAAATACACAAAACCACAGCCTTGCCTTTTCTACCACATATACTTTCTGCATGAAAACAGAGTAAAGCTTCTGCATAGCAAATTTCATAGACGTTTAGCTGAAGAAAAGTCTGATTATGCAGTCGAACATTTTTATACAAACTATTTTTCATAATGGAGGTGACTTTGGTAGCTGCTATGTTCCAAATAATATGCATATACAGTTTAAAAATGTGTTTTGTTTTTTGTACTAAATAAGTCTTTTCTTGGAAAGATAGAGTCAGATTGAAAAATTCAACACCATAGCCGGGATTTGAACTACGCATATTCTGGTTGCCGTCTAGCTGCTCTAATCCTTGAGTTACTATGGACAACGTGACATAAAATTCTCCAATTGACTCGTATTTTCCTCAGTAAACCACTAGGAGCTCTCATAAACACATGAGACAACCACTAAGTACTGTAAGTACTTTAAGGGTATGTATAACTGAAATTTCATGAAAGTCGTGAAAATAACGATTTTTTTTATTTTAATTCTATAAAATAATTTAGACATCCCCGAATGTGAAAAATACATAATTTGCCTCCGGACGCCATTTTTAAATGCTTATTTAAATGTCGGTGGCCTTTAAAGTCTGTCAGAGTCACGCCCTCTTTTGCCTACATCCACATTCTTTGTCTGTTTTCCGTTCTTAAATTTTCAATTCAAGAAAAGAAAAATAAGGCTTTCAGACAAAATGGTTCCTAGAATGTTGCCAATATATCAGAGGCTGGCTTCTACAACATTACTAGAGAGGTGCAAAACAGGAAAAACACAGAATGCCAATGAATCTTTGCATCATGTCATATGGAATAAGTGCCCAAAGGAAGTTTTCATATCAAAACAAAAATTGGATCTTGCTGTTATTAAAAGCATCAGTGAGTTTAACATGGGTAGTCTTAAGTCATTGTAGCTGCAGCAAAATATCAGAGGTGAAAGTGTAGTAGACTCAGCAAGGAAAACTTCAGTGCAGCGAGATCAGACTCGTATCCTGCAAAGCAAGAAGCGAAGTTGTGCAGAAGAAAAGCAACATCTAAAGAAGAAAAAGGTGAAAAAAGCAGCAACAGAGGAGAGGAAAAAGAAATCTGAGGGTCCAACCTATCAGCCTGGTAGAATTTAATGTGAGTTATGCAATCAAATCTTTAATCGCTGTTTTCTCAATGTTCATATTTTCAGCATTTTTCTTCCTATAAAATGCTCCTTGCGATGCAGTTTTTGTACTACATTCAGGAAATTTCCTACACAGGTTCAGAATATCATGAGGAATGGAAATTGCTCTAGGTTTTATTGTGAAAAGTATATAAGCATATATTTTTAATTTTCAAACACAAAACATACAGTATTTTGGACAAAAAAAAAGAATATTTGTAAATTAAAAAATTTTTGTGACCTAAACTAAAGGAGACACAGAAAAACACAGAGCAATTTCAAAACGTATATGTATTATGAACATAGGGTTAAAATATTAGAACAAAATTCAAAATGTTTTGTCGCAAGGGACTTTTTCAGTGACGTAACAAAAACATACAAAATTTATCATAATTTCTAAACTGCTGGAGAAAAGTGGTTTAAATTGAGGTTGTAACATGTTTACAATATACTACACCTATGGTGTAAATTTGAAAAATCTAACATTATTAGTTCAGAATTTGAAAATTTCAGTCATACATACTCTTAAGGCCCCGGCTTTATAGTTAACCACTATTAGGTCAATTAATGGAAGTTAATTGTTCTTTCAAATTGGCCGTGTGTAGGCTAAATTATGGAAAGATAGAGTCAGACTGAAAAATTCAATGCCATAGCCGGGATTTGAACCACGGATCCTCTGGTTGCCGTCCATCCGCTCTAAGTGGACCCATATCTCAGGTAGAGGCACCCAGAGAGTTGAGCTCATTACCTCCAATGATAGAGTGATAGTAAAGATGATGGCGAGGCAAGAGGACCTACAGCTTGTACTGGGACTCCGAACATGTGTCCCTGAAATAGTGTGGCGGGATCTCCGACCGCCGGCGAGAGCACCCGAGTTTGGAATGAATTCTCCGGGTATACGAACCGATGATTTAATCTACGGGCTTGCATATGACCTTATTCTTTAATTATTTAGAATAATGATGTTCGATGTTCAATTTCTTATAGTAAAAAATGCTGCATTTCCACTCTTATTTGATATTTTTTCATTGTTGTGTGTGTAATTTTCGGCTTACACAATAATTAAATATTGGCAAATCACAGCAACATCTATTTTTGTGTTCGCCCGTTCGTTCATTGACAGTTATTAACTGATTTAGCTTACCATCAATTGTTGGAACGCTCGGACGTGCGTTCTTATCAACATGACTCTTCTGAATGCAGTGGGATCTTAAAAAAAAATACGAAGAAAAATAAGGTAGGCTTTTATAACTATTATTTAACTATTATTTTTATTTGGTATGGTATAGGTTCCGTTAGTGGCTGTTGTACCATTAGTATTAGCAGTAAGTAGTAGTATATGTTTATTATTTGAGTAAAAACTGCACAAAATTCTGTTTCATATCACTGATATGCATGATTCTGGGGTTTCCTCCAGAATATGTCTATTTTACTAAATTTGATGTGCTGATTCCAAAACTAATCAGTTGTTTTCTATCGCGTATTAGTTTTCCACAATTCTCAGTTATACCTAAAATGATTTAACTTAGTTCTGCGCATAAATATTCTGTGGAAAACTAAGAAATACAAATGATTTCTTTTTTTGGTATTAATATTTTTCACAACAATGACACCAATCTCACAGAAAAATCTGAAGGCTATACTGTTGTATAATGAACATAAATATGCATCAGCTCCAGTCGCAAATTCAGGCCACTTCTAGGATACACATCATAACCTAATATTACTTCTAGAAAAAGTGAAATATGAAGAACATATGTGGCAGGTATGCGAGATCTAAAAGTTACTGCCGTGCTACTACGTCACAAGTCCTGCGCCAAGGCCTAGTGGGCTAAGGCAACTGCCACGGAACGTTACCGGGTTCGATCCTACAACTGAGGGTGCGGATTTTAAGTTCCGGGTATAGGAGCGGTGCCCACTTAGCATCGTGAGGAAAGTGAGGAGCTTAGGATAGGTATAGTCCCGCTGCTCGAACGGCTACCATGGCTTTATCTTTGTTAATGGAAGCCTCTCAGATAACGCACCAGCTTATTCTTATAAGATTGTAAGGGGAACTGCCTTATGGAATTGGCAGGAATCACAAATGACAGATACATGTTCGCTCCACGTGGAGTAATCAGTGCGGTATCTATTACCAAAGATAAATCCATGGTAACTGTTCGAACAGCGCGACTATAAGCAACCCTGGTGAAGAAAGCCAACGTTCCGGCTGGAGTATGCCGAGATGCTGACCACAACTCCTCCCCGTATCGGTTAGATGATCACCTACATCTGCCGTGCGTAAGTGGGGGTGAGGCCGGCGGTCAGGATGGTGGACCCTGGTCCGATAGAGTCGGACGTCAACAATCAGGCTATACTAAAATGACATGTTTTATTTGTGAATTGTGTAGCAGAGTTCGTATCCGAGCATTGGAGAAGAAAAAATTGGAAGCAGAGAAACAGTCTCGTGTCAGGAATGAAAAATGTTATTCAATAGTGTCTTGTGGACCCAAAAATGTTTGCTTACGACCTTTACCCATTAAATTAGGCTTAATGAAGTAATTTGTTAAGGTTTTAATTCAGAATAATAACTGATACCAATAAATCTGCAAGAAGCTCCTGAAATATTTTATGTTAATGTTAAAGAAGGAATATTCGTTGGGCCACAAGATAAGAGGTTCATTTCATTGGGGAATTACAAGGCTACAAACTATAGAAGTATTGTAGAAGGCATACATTTCCTGCACCCTCATTTGGTCTTTTCTCCAGAAAATCTCGGCTGTGTCAACGAGGAGCGGGGTGAATTTCACCAGGACATAAAGGAAATGAAAGGACTTACATTTCAAGGCAAAGAGTAAGAAAATGGTGTACTGTTCAAATGTGTGTGATTATTTAGAGCATATATAAAATTGTTTATTATGACATTTGTGTATTTTTTAACTTATTTAATAATATAACAAACGCACTAGACTATAAAAATTCATAGTTTACTATTTATTCTGTTGTGAAGATTTGGTACGTGATGGAGAAAAACTAAGTTTATATTCTGATACAGCTTATCCAAATTAGGGAAGACATATTAAAATAAAAACCCCAAAGAAAAAGTCAAATTTTGCACATTAGTGTAATTCGCTCCAAATTACGGAAAATATATCCGTGTTTTTCTCCGGCTTGCCTCATTCACACAAACCTACCCTGAAAAGAAACGGTTATCTTTTAAGATAAGTGAGATTTTGTTATTCTCAATTGGTTTCCATCCTTGACTGATTAATTCTACTATGAGTGTAAATTTTAATTAGATTATACCTTTCAATTGGAAATAATAGACTAATTTAGTAAGATAAATCACGTATGAAACGAAAGTAAAGTCAGCGGGACAGAACACGGTAATCCGGCAGGAATAGCCAACACGACAATGCAAATAACCTTTATTTATATACAGCAGGCCATTGCTTATGGAGTTAAATGCCAGGAAAAAGAGACGTTTAACGCCGAGTTTCAA
The DNA here is from genome assembly GCA_030765055.1 of Mantis religiosa. Classification (NCBI taxonomy): domain Eukaryota; kingdom Metazoa; phylum Arthropoda; class Insecta; order Mantodea; family Mantidae; genus Mantis; species Mantis religiosa. The sequence continues at coordinate 42,051,920 of CM060957.1, forward strand.
AGCAATGCTAATATTTGTAAAAACATGTTTTGTGTATGAAAGGACTTTTGAAACATCGGTTCAGCTGATTTGTGGATGAAACAGTATCCTGCCCTCTCCTATTTGGTCACAAAGTTGGGGTAAAATACATAACACATCCACGGCTTTTATTTGTGTGGCTGAGAGAGAATATTGTTGAGTGCTGCCCGTATACAAACAAAAGCGCATCGTGCACATTGCCCGTATTTTAAGTCCTGCGTGTGTATTAAACATCATTTAAGCGTGGAGTGTAATGTATATTCACGTGAAATGCTTCTTGGGTATGTTCCGCAGTCCATTTCTAAATGTTTCAAAGGAATCGAATTTTCACTTTTTGATTGGTGTGTAGTTGATTCGTAAAAATTGAAAAATCTACATTATTTATACCCTACTGTAAATTTTACTACGTATTATGCACAATAACAGAAATGTGCTTGTTAAGTTTACAAAATGTAGCCTGTATGTTTATTTAAATATTAATTATTTGATGTGCTAATTTAGTTATAATCAAAATATGACATTCGATGTATTTTTCAGCATATTCAGGCTTTACAGTTGTTCATGAAACTATCATAATATGCTTACAAAAATACCTAATCAGATATGATATTTCCGATTAACTTCAAACTATCGTTTAAAACAAAACAGATTTTCAGATTTTTTTATAGTTTCTATAGGTTTTACTAAAACTGAAACATTAAAAAATGATATATTCACATTATTTATGTACTTTTTACAAACTAATCTCACACTGTTAGTTTAAACAAATTTATAAGTAGTTAAAATCACTTAGGAGCTAAACCTAAAAGCAAAGAATACTTCGTAAATAGTTATCGCCACAAAATATTTATCACAATGTGTGCTTTATGTTCGGAATTATACAAACTGCGCAACTTCCCTTCCAAAGAAAGAGGACTTCCAAGGCTATACTTATTTAATTCAGAAATGAAAATGAAATAAATGAGGACTAACAGATAAAATACTATCTGGAAGATCAAAAGTATTAAAATGTACGACACAATCAGCATGTCTCTGCGGAAAGAAAAATAGATTTTGAGTAGTGGGAAGATTAAATGGAGAACACGGTAGTCTTACTTGTTAGTGGAGTTTTATTGCGTAAAATTTATCTCTCGTTCTGATATATTAAGCAATGATTCTGGGAAAAATAAGTTAAGAGTATAGTAATTTTGTACTCTCAATTTTCTACTGTAAATTCAATATCACTTCAGATAAGCTCAAATCGTAATTTCTGCACACTTTGGACCAGATAGTAAGGGTATAGCCAACTTTTGAGCACAGAATTTGCTCTCCAAATTGGTATTCGTGATAAGTTTTGGATTTTCTGCCGAATTCGTTTCGTTTATTCCTTTAGAAATCTATGCGATTTTATTATCTCAATTTCACATTTGAATATCTTATTTAAATGACATTTCCTGTTACAAAAGATCCATTTTCTGAGGAATTAATACAGATATCTACATTAAATTGTTAATATAAATGCCTCTTATGTGCTGTTGTGATTTTACTTAGGTGTTAATAAAATGTTTGGCTATTTATAAGAAAAATTTTTACTTTCCCAGGAAAGGCATTATGAACTTAAGAGGTTTAACATTAATAGAGTAGATCCTAATCTACCCTTAACTAGCTGCTCTAAATGTAGGAAAAAAGAATTAGAAAGCATTGGAATATAGAGAGAAAGATTCATGATTTTATATATGTCAACTTTGCTTTTTAGGTCTATGGAATTACGTTCTTAATACGTTTATGCTCTTTTTTGCTTTAAGATAAATCTTTATATTATATACTAGGCTTACCAAGATCAGAACCTAGGGAAGTAGCCTCAGTAGAATTGGGAAAGAAAAGAATAAGTGGAATAATAATGAAAAGAATAATAAAATTTTGGTAAAGGTGTTTGTTCAATGAAGAAGGGGAAAATACGAAGTTATGCATGAGAGAGTAATAAAGGTTAAAGAACTCAAATAGCTGATGGGTAGAGATAGGAGGAATTATGGAAAAAACAGGAATGGGAGATATATGGAGATTAGAGGTAAGGAATACAAGCGATGTGGGTAAATAGGTAAAATGCAGAATAGAAGATATAGAAAGGCAGGAAATGTGGGGAAGTCTAGAAAATATGAAATCATTACAATTTTACAGACAAATAAAAAGAAATTTGGGACGAGAAGCATATTTAGATTACTGCAATAGGCAAGAGAGAGAAGGGCTAGCTTGGATGAGAACAGAAACAATATTTCTAAGAGGGATAAGAGGTAGGGAAAAGGGAATTTGTGAATTGTGTGAGGGGAAGGAAGCATAGAACACTATGTAACAGAATGCGAGGAGGTTGCAATGTGGAGAAAAAAGGTTTGAGAGAAAATGGAAGAAAGTAGAGCAGAGGATAGTAGCTATAAAAATGTTAACAGGAAGGAGGAAAAGAAGGTAAGAGGTATTGGTGAGTTCTTACAGAAAGTTAAAGAACAATTGGCAAGAAATGTAAAGAATATAAGAAAGGAAGATGAGGGGGAAGAAAGGGGCTAATTAAGTAACAAGGAGGCACGGAGGTTGAGAGCTACCTGGCGGAGCAGAAGACCAGGGTGTCATGTAAGTCAAGGTAGCAACAAGGTAAAGACAACCAAACAGCGGATCATTTAATGTACAACTGTCCTCTTCTGAACAGTGAAAGACTAGAACTCAAACAAAACATTAGACTGAGGGGTGGACAGTGGCCGGCAACAAACAGTGATCTAATCAAGCACTACCAAAAACAATTTTTAAAATTCATAAACAAAATAGAGTTTGAAAAAATGTAAAAGCATAACCAAAAAGTGTATCATATAATTAGAACTTGTAACACTTGTAAAAATTGTAATTGCTACAACTTGTTGTAATAAGTTTAAGGAATGCGTGTAGTGTTATGATGTAACGGAGCATGCAGTGTAATAAATAAATTAAAAAAAGGTAAAGACAAATAAATGTAGCCTGAAGTTGTAAATTGTAAAATTTTGGAATATGCACAATAATTCACACATTCATATAAATTTCTTAATTCCAATTTTACACATATTACATAATTTTCCTAAATTGAGCGCATAGTATGTGGTTTAAAAAGTTTTGACATATTTTATCAAAATGGGTTTTCATAAATGGTAGCTTTGAAGTCCTTACTAGAAGCACTTAGAAATCTCAATGAGGCCTTGAGTGGAGTGTGCTAGATAAAATACAGCATTGAATTTTTGTGCTTTGCGATACCATTAAAGTTTAGAAACCAGTGACATCTGAAATGATTTCTCCAGAGTAAGTACATTCAAATTTTGCTCACCAAAGTCTGTAAACGTGGATAGATACATCTCAGTTTATAATCCTAGATTAGCCGATAATTATCATAATCCTATAAAATTATCATAGAATTCTGTAATTAAAATGAAATTCATCGAAGTATCAAAAAGTAGAAGCTTAAACATAAAAGTTTTAGTACATATTTTGAAAACAATAGATCATACGAGATGTATTTTGTTAGTAAAAATGACTGCAAATGTTAGTTATTTTACTGCATACAGATTTGATTACTGATAAAGGATCCTCTTGGTACCATTGTTGAGTTCAGTGTAACATTTAAAAACTGTCAACATAGTGTTTCATTCTGCACCTAAGGACCATTTATTGAACCAAAGATAACCGCAGAACAATGGCCAAAGTTTAATGGAAGCAAATAAAGTTCACACTGCATGGTACTCCTGTATGTGGACCTAATTGAAATGCAAGTAGAAATTGCGCGCGCGTCACACACAGTCAAATTTATGCTTTGTAGCAAATATTACAAATCAATACTCAGTACAGGTTTGGTGGTCCCCAAAGCACTTCAGTACACTGTTATGTTCAATTTATACTTACTGACAAATGCTGCATTGACATTTGACCTCAATCCCAACATACATTCAAGGACAGCACTTGGTAAACGCAGAGGTCAGCCCTAGTTAATATAGGACCTTCTTGGATCATTAGTTGAAATAGGAATTTTAGGTCTTTAAAAATGGTTTTAAACACCTAAGAAGGGCTCCAATATTATCAAACTAAGCACTCAAGTTAAGTTTTAGGTACCGAAAATAGTGTTATGAAGGTTTGGTGCAGTTACAAAGTGTTAGAAGCTTATAGCTAAAAATATTTTGTTATATCTTATATTATTAATAATTTTCGCCAATATACACTTAAAGTTGAAAACACACTCTCATAATTGACACTAAGTCACAGTGTAAGAGCTCCATGCACTAACCTAACCACTCTGGATCTGCTAAAGAGTCAACACTTAGAATGTCTTCAGAACCTATCTTACTAAAACCAGCAATGTAAAACAACCGACTATCACAGATTTGTGAGGAAAAAAAAACACTGCTGCAAACGAATATCTAACAACCCTTAATGAACGGAATCATGTACATGAATAACGAACTTATGGAGGTTAAGTCACCTACTCTTCCTTTATTAAATAGATTTCTGCCACTCATGTCACACACGAATAACAAACAAACTTGGAGAGAACAGATATTATGTTTCTATCTTTACGAAACGAGTTAAGTCTACCTCCTAAACTGCTAAACTTGTCAGGTGTTTTTCCTGCATTGTCTCCTTCCTACACTCAAAGTTAGAGGCATGTCCGTAAAAAAAGGTCTCCAATTTTATTTAATATAGAAATCATGTTTACTGTCAACGAATGTTACATTGATAGCAAGGCGAAACTTAGAGCTATTTTTCAACGTAATCACCATTGTGATCAATGCACTTTTACATGCGCTGTGGCAAAATTAAGTGTGTAGTGTTTAACGCCCGTTTTACTACATACGGCACCGTAGGCGGTGACACTTATGATACATGAGATGAAGATGGAGCACCGGTGGAATGAGATGGCGAGGGAAACCGGAGGTCCCGGAGAAAACCCGCCCCAGCGCCGTGTTGTCCACGACAAATCTCACTTTGCGGTCGCCTGGGATCGAACCCGGGCCGCCTTGGTGAGAGCCAAGCGGTCTAACCACTGAGCCACGCGGCCGTTTTTGTATACCCTTGTCATAGCATTCTCCCGCCAAGTTGCCCAGGTAACGCTCAACCTCGTTTTTTCAAATCATTGTCGGTCTGGAAATGTGTTTCACCCAGCTGTGACTTCAACTCAGGAAACAGATGATAATCACTAGGTTCTAAGTTTGGACTGTAGGGGGGGGGGGGATGGGTGAGGATGTCCCATCCGAACTGGGACAGATCAGCCGTTGCATGTTAGATTAGATTAGATTGATTTGCGTTCAGTAGGTTCACTTGTAGCCAGAAAAGGCTGTGAACATTGAACATGTCCAGAGGTATAAAGTTTAATAGCATATATATGTACAAAAGTTAACATAAGACACATATTATAGTACACAGGCAATATGAACTACAATATGGAAAACAAAGCAGGGATAATTATATATATGATACAAAATGAAACACTTTTGAAACCAGTTTTCACTTGTCTTATGCCAGTACGTCTCAACCTTTTTGCAATGGATACCATTCTTGTTATTTATTAAATACATATAGATTAAAAATAAACTTTCAGCTTGCATCAAATACTTATAAGTAATGATTTGTCATTGGAATAGTTAAATACTACTTATAAAGCTACAGAAGCATTATCAGGATAATTTGTTATTCAGATAATCTTGTACAGAATAAAAAGATTGTGAGTATTTTGGGGAGCCACCTCACACACACCTTGCGGTAAGTCAAATGTTCAGTCAACATCTTGTCAATCGCAGTCTTACTGACTTCAGGGATAAGTTCGCACAGCTCGCGAACTGTCACACGCCGATCTTTAAGCATTTATTGCTCCACTTTTGCAATTGTTTCAGCTGAAACCGAAGGCCGACCACAACGCTGTTCGTCATGGACGTCTGTACGTCCGTCTTTTAACTCTCTAACCCACTTTCGCACGTTTTTGACGTCCATACACTGTGGCCCACAGACTTCGCATAACTGACGATGAATTTCAGTTGGGGTAGTGCCCTTGGCACTCAGAAAACGGATTACTGCACGCAATTCACACTTGGCGGCGGGAGTGATAGGAAGCTCCATCGCAAACGGCTGCCCAGCCAAGACTAATGGTTGCAACGTGTTCGTTGTGGTGGGGATTTGAAGGGGTGAAACCAAGCTACACGCCAGTGTTGCCGGATCTCACGTATTAGCGTTCCTCATGGCTCCAGCGCCTTGGAGACCTTATTTTACGGACACGCCTTGTATAATGAAATTCTTGAATCACAGAAGCCTTATTATCGTTTATGCTGTAGGAAGAACAGCACATAATAATGTCCAGTTTTAGGTTTTTTGAACATTGAAATGCATATTTTGACCACTGAGTCTATTTTAGGCACCATTGAATTTCTTCCACATATTTACAATGAGTTTCCCATACCTAAGTGTTATTTTAGTCAAAATTTTGCATGCAAAATTAAATGTTTTGCCAATGCATTTTATGTTACTCTTAAGAGAATACTGTGCTCTACGAAACAGTTTTTTCTGTATGCTTATATACTGTTTGTTCTTTTCAGGTCAATGAAATGGTGTCGAGTCCACAACAAAGTGCAAAGGCTCGGCCAGCAGCTTCTGTGGTTTTAGCAGGCAAAAAGCACGTGTCGAAAATGCTGCTTGTTTGGCAGTACTGTGTCATTAGATATATGACTTGTAAAACAACTCCTGCGGGATAAAATTTCCTCCGGATATGATCCTGTCAATCAATGGTTGTTACAAAGAAAATAAATAAACAAATTCTCCCCCTATTTTTCAGACTAATACCTATAATAGGTAACATTTTACTAAAACTGCAACAAAGGTTTTCAAAGAGTCAAGGAAAAGCCATTTATTCACTACACATTTATATTTATTTGAATGGAAAATTTTTGATTTTCAGATACCTGAATATGAGGTTCTTGAACAGATATTGCTAGTAAGTGGGTAAACAATAGTTGAAGGTAGATTCATGGATGAAGGTGCCCGCCTCGATAGCGTAGATGGTAGCGTGACTGACTCACGTTCAAGAGGTCCCGAGTTCGAATCTCGGTTAGGGTGAGTTACCTGGGCAAGGTTTTTACGGGGTTTTCCCTTATCCTGAAGGACTAATGTCGGGTAACTCTAAGCTCCATGTACCCCTGACTCATTTGAGCTTCACATCACTCATTTCATTCATCGTCCGATACGACTTAACGTCGGAGGTTGTAAATTACAACAACAAAATGGATGAACGTTTGTGTAAAGATTGTAATATCTGTATTAGGCTGTATACCTTACTTAAGAATTCTCAACTTTGCAGAGCCTATCCTTGATTAAAGTAGCCTTTAATTGCATATTGGTCATTGCACTGGACGAGCCATGATCGTTAATGTCAGTGGTTGTTACTCTCACCATATTCTTAGCAACTTGCTCCACAATTAAGCTTATCCAGTTTAACTCTTACTACCCGTTGGACTACAAATACTTCCACTGTCGCGGTTACGTATCACAAGAGAGATAATTACATATTAGTTATGGATGATGAACCGAAGTCACTTAAGGTGCATTAACCTTACCAGGTAGTTCGCTCATTTGTCTAGGGTTTTATTGCAGAGCATTTACAAGCCTTTCGACCTGGGGTGCTCAATTAAAGCAGGAAAGGGAAGGTTGAAATCACCTCCTTGCACCCGCTGCGATAGAATCGGGAGTTTGCCTTTGGTTACTGCGTTCCAGTGGCGGAACATCGCTATCCTTCTGTGGCACAAGTTATGTTTTAAAAGATTTGTAATGTGTGGTGCAAAAGACGAAGTGCACAGTCTCAAAAGATAAGCAAGGTGATGGTCTCTAATCTTGCTGTGATACTTTTAATATAGTTCATCTTTGAAAAGGTTTGTTCGCAGATACATATAAAGCCAAAGATTGTCATTAAATTAGATGCAAACAAGCATACCTAATCTTTGATAATCACTGCAGGGCAAAGATGTAAATAATCCCCATCCTTCCTTCTCAGAACATTTTACTGTCGCGAAATTCTGCAGTAAAGGTAGCTCGTCTAGGGTTTCACTATATAGAAATTTCATAGTAGTGCAAAATAATTGGATATCTGTCTCAAAATTTTTACATTTTCAAATTGCGAAGGGAATGTATCAGGTGGTTGCTTTAGAAGTTCTGCATACTTTGCCGGAAGTATGACGTTTTTTGTCAACACAGAACGTAAGCAAGAGAAATTATATATTATATGCAGCTACCAGTTCTTCTCACAGTCATAATTGTGCCATAAATAAGATATTGTCACCAGGTCATTGTTGATTGGAGTCAGCGCGGGTAACAAGATCGAAGAGACTGCAGTGCAGTGTGGAGATGGAGGCTTGCAAAGATGGTGGGCGGGAACAGACGGATTTGGCAAGAGTTCGCCTTTGTTCTAGCCGGTCTCGACTGTTCGAGAAATTTCTGGTGTGTTAGAAATCGATAAAATGGCAGCCTGCCTGAAAAGAGACAGTCAGTCGGTAATTGAACGCGTGCGAGTAAGCAGCTGTGTTGATTGACCTGTATGTTACATTGTGTATGTGAACAGTGTATTGCTACGGAAATAAAGTGCAATTTTTTGTGTTTGTAACCTGGACTTTTTATTTCACGAACCCACAAAGTCACAATATTTAATAGAGAAAAATGAAATGTGTAGTGTTTAACGCCCGCTTTTACTACATACGGCACAGCAGGCGGTGACACTGCTGATACATGAGAGGAAGATGGAGAACCGGTGGAATGAGATGGCGGGGGAAACCGGAGATCCCGGAGAAAACCCGCCCCAACGCCGTGTTGTCCACCACAAATCTCACTTTGCGGTCGCCTGGGATCGAACCCGGGACGCCTTGGTGAGAGCCAAGCCGTCTAACCACTGAGCCACGGCGCGGCCGTACCTCGAGAGAGACTGACAGATGCAAATAAATAGACTAAATCGGGACAAAATTCCTTCGCAGCAACTAGCAAGCTTTGCTTGATAAATTCGCCGTCTCTAAATGGTTTCATATTTTTTCCAATAAGTTCCGCCAGTTTATAAGAAAGCTGTAGCAAATTTTCAACATTAGGGTTATATTTAAAAGATGTTTTCATTTCCTCTAGTGTTTCTGATTTAGCTTCATCTAGAACAAATATATGCTAAACGTTAGCGGCAACGTCTCTGATTGCTGCCTCTATCTCTCGCTGCCTTGGTCAGTGGTGTCGGAAAAACAACGTATGTAGGAGTAGGAAGCGTGTGCTGTACAATTGAGCACACCTGCTTTAGACTACCGCTCTGTAAGTTACATTTTGTGTTTCCCCTAAAACATACGATACATAGTCTTACTAACCTTAAAATAATGAACTTGTTTCCTTTGTCTATCTACGGTTTTATTTTAACGCTGTTGTTATTCAGAGGGCTTGGTTTATAAGGTTCTGCTTAGATGGATGGGCAATCTCTTTTTTCGTTATAAATTCCTGAGGTGTGGTTTCATTTTTTCTTAACAACATCGAGGTGGTTCACATTCATTGGAATATCCTTGGTTATTTTGAGGAAGATATGTTTAGAGACTTTTCTCTCTCCTTTTAAACAGGTGGCCAACGACTGAAGCAGGTTAGCCAATGGAAAATATGGAAATACGCACTTGTCGCTAGAGTACGCTATCACTAACTACAGAGTGGCTGAAGTGAACATTTCTGATTGCCTGTAGATCATATGCAGGTAATTGAATTGGACGAATGTGTAGCGACATTTGTCAACTCCTATTGTTCAGTTGAGGTAGCGATGGGAGTATAATTCTGTGATGGCGTGGATCTCTACTGAGTGACATAGCACATTGATGGAATTCTCGTGCAGATTAATACGCAATATACCCACTTACATGGACAAAATTCAGCAAAATTAGGTATGTCAAATATTAAAGTTTAGCGGTATTACTAATAAAAGCAACGGTAGCCATACTGAGAGCACAAGAATTCGACACACCACTCGGTAACTAGTTTTGAACTAACCTGCCCTGCATCTCCCATCGTCGAAGAAAGGAGCCTATCATACGCGACTCAATCTTTACCTGCAGCACATTTACCTTGTGCTTGGGATTCCGTGGTAACAGCAGTCGTATTTTGGACCTAAGTGGAGCTAGGTCCATGATGCCTTTGGTATATGGTTAACAATTTTCATTTCAAACTACAAGAAGCGATGCCAAAGTGATGTCCAGTTCACTGTGGCACTAACATATTTAATCAATTTCCTGCCGAATATGGAATAAATCAGGGATACTCAAACCTGAAACGTTATCGCCTTCCTTCACCCACTCATTCCTACTATCAGTAACCAGGGCAACAAAAGACAACCGTAGTAGTCAGAGATAGATGGATGTGTACTCCTTTGATTTCCTGTACGTAAGGATGACACTGCTGTAGCATCGCTGTAACTCTGTCCTTCCTTCCCTCCCTCCCTCCCACCCTCCTTCCTTCCCTTCCTCCCTCCTACCCTCATTCCCCCTTCCTTCCTCCCCTCCTTCCCTCCTTTCTTCCTTCCTTCCTTCCTTCCTTCGTTCCTTCCTTACCTCCTTCCTTCCTTTATTTCAATTTGCTGTTACACGGCATTGCCCCAGTTATCACAGCGTATGCAGTTGATTACATCCAATACATGAAGGGGGTGGAAGGGTACGTTAACCTCCCTTCTCTTGCTTGCTCTTGTACACCTCTGAAGTAAATTATTCGGAAAATGTTGCGTCAGTTTAAATATGTATGTTTTATAAATATATGCAGCAAATTTTTAGTGAAAATTATTTTGTAGAAGTTTTGTAATTAATTCAAAATTTTTGAGTGTATTATTTTTATGTGATTGACATAGAAACAGGAAATTTGAATTAAATATTAGAGGATGAAAAGATCGAATCATCATCTAGTCATTCTCGATACGGAATAATACCTTCTGCTGTTTAGATAAATATTTTATAAATGAATAGTCTTGTTTGGAAGCCTAAGCTTCTTATTGAAGCTCTTACGCACATTTTCTAATTAATATGATTATAAGAAACTCACGTAATATTAAAAATGCCTGTTGAATCCTAATTTACATTTTAAAAAATGTGGTTTCGATGTTTAAGTGACCACTAAAATGTTACAATTACAAGTATTTAGTAACAGATAAAGAATTGTGTTCTATATGTGTTATTATCAGGTTTAAAACAGTCTTATGCAAACATCTAAGATTATATAAGCTTAAATACAATGTACTTTTAGAATGATTTGTTAACTGTTTATATAAATGTTTATTTTCGTTCTCACACGTAAATTGCGTATATATTTAGTTTGCTTTTATGGCAAACTTATAGAATATATAAAATCAGCATAAATACTTTAAAAAGGGTACAGTCTATACACGCTGTCATAAAAGGCGGCAGCGTTTACTTTAGTCATACAATGGACAATGCATTGCAAGTTATGTATCTTTATTGAAGTCCTTGGAGACGAACCAAATAATTACGACTGTTTCTTTCAAACACTTCCACCAGGATAGATATTCCAATAATTCTAATTTACTTTATTATAAATAACTATCTTAAAACATTCCATTTCTAGTAATCTCATGGTAACCAACAGCATAGTAGTAAGTGGCCTGAAGTTTATTAGACTTCATTTTAAATGAACAATCAAGAGTATAACCTTGTAATTTATGTTATGTGGAATATCGAATGCGCTTATAGAGTTCAACCCCTAGGAATTACGTATTAATGTAAAGTTGAACTATGAAAACTATCACTAATATAAAGTGCAACACAATGGTTTTGGAGATACCTCCTAAATCCTTATTTATACCAGAGTATATCCAGATGTAGAAACAGAATGCAGATATGAGTTTTGTGGGTGGAGAGACATTTGCTAAAACAAATGCCACATCTTAATAACAGAAAGCATTACACTACAGAAATTAGTCTATATTTTAATATTTTACTTTATTTGTTACATTTTTTCGTTTTGTTTTCCACGACGCAATTTTCAAGACACATGAGTGCCAACAATTCCTTTCCGTGGAAGAGAATTTTGAACATTTAGGATATTATGTTTATATACCTACACGTAAATAAGAGAAATTAATACATATATTGTGAAGAAATTAAGGAATGTCAATTCACTCGGCACTTTCATTTATTTACAGACAAAAGTACTTTGAAACACTTCACTTTGCCGTATGTTTTCAGAGTTTGCAGTTATTATTATCTATTACACTGGAAACTTTTCCTCCAAACTGAAAACGATTTATTAAACCATAGATTACGTAGGCTCCAAAACGGGCATGAATCAAGGTCTGGTCAATTCAGGTAAAGGAGCAGGCCAGCCAGAGGGACCTATTCAGTAAGCACCGATTGAGCTGTCAAACGGACATGTATATACTTCTTTCCCAAAATGAGCTGCTGCTTTATCAATATTAAAGTCACAATTTCTCATTTTATTACGAGTAAGGGTGAAGCACCCCAAGTAAAACTTCTTGCAAAAATACTACGGAGGTCATGGCGTTGAATCGTTGGGACAAAATAAATTTTATCTGCTCCCACGTTAATATTGTGACTTTGTGGGTTCGTGAAATTAAAAGTCCAATTGCAAAAGCTCAAAATGTTCTTTATTTCCACCGACTTACAGTTGAACACTTGCCAATTACACAGAATTACGTAATGCACACAATTATGATTCACCAGTTCGTCCGTTACAGTTCTACTTCACGCAGTTACGTACAACCTTCCGATGCACGTACACAGTCTTCTCGTCCGTACACTAGCACGGTGCTCCTACGCTGCTCGCCAAGTACTGACTGCCTCCAGCCCGACGCGTTGCTTATATAGCACCAACTGGCCAATCTAGAAGGTTCCGGATTAGATGAAATATCCTGTATGTTCGAGAACTCAAGGGGAGGGGAAAGAGACGGCACAGTGACATTTTTCCAGCCGCCCCTCGTTACCACTATAAGACAAATGGGTGGGCGTGGGTGAACGCCTACCGTCTCCTGCTGCTGCTGCTGCCGGCCGGTTCTATAGCGAGTTCGGGTGACAATATTATATCTCATTTGCTGTGAGTACATTTCATGGGGCTTTTCGAAAGGTGGAACGCTCAAATTATGGTAACTACTGTAGATCCAGGACAAGAAGGCAAGCTAGATGAATGTGTAACGTAAACACATTTGCTTTTCAAACGGTGTTTATGCTAACCTTCCCAGTATGACAAGAATGGAAATTTCGTTTAAATAATTCAACCATACATAAAACCTATCGCTGCTTTTACTGTAACAAACATTAGATCTGGCAGCATCATATGAACTCTCATACACTCATTTCCTAGTAAACAGATCTGCTACCGGAGCAGGTCAATAGTTCAAGCTTCACTGCCCTTCATTCCCCTCTAGGCTTCTTGTCGTAGGCATACAGTAAATAGACCTACAAGTATGAAGACAGATTCATTCGTCAATGACATACAGTATAACTCAAATATCAAAATTACGAGCTCATGTCGCATTGGATAATCACTTAGTGGTATGGACTTTTTCAAAACAATATGAATGTAGAATTCTTCAGACCGTGGAATAATTACTGTTAAGTTGGTAAACGATAGCCTGCATACTCATAGAAGCACCTTCTGCACATAGTAGCATTGCTTCCTGAGCCTCAGAAGATTACACAGACACCTATTTCCTTTACCCTCTGCACGTCTATGTAATGGGTCCACTTCACGTAGTCTGCAATGAAAGTTGGCAAATATACTGTCTTGAGAACTACTTCGGCTTGGAAATTGTTCCGGATAGTGTCGGAGTTGCACAAGAACAAGATGCTCTCCATACGCCATAAGAGTTGCACCTATTTATTACTTCAGTATGTAATTTTCCAGGTTAAACGTAGTTGCATCTCATTGTTTTGTATGTAAGAATGGAAGATTTGAAACAAAACAATTGTGACCAGAAGTAAACAAATCTGCTTATCTCAGGCAGTGTGGTGTGAAAGCATTAATGCACCGTTTCTAGTTCCAGACATAAGCATACTAGGTTCGAAGAATCTTCTGCTATTATAGCTTTGTTTGACTCTTTAAAATATTATTTTTAATTCATTTTATTTATGTTCAATAAAGAAAATAACTTCTACAATGATTTAGCTATTCAAGTTTCACAGCCTAACTACACTGGGCAACAAAAATAATTTTTGAATGTTTCGAGCGCTTCATGGGTTAATTCCTATTAATTTTAGGTGGAGAAAAACAAATATGAGCATGAAAAAACTGTATTAACTCTAGTTTCTATGATATACACAAGGTGGAAGTATTACATATTAACGGATTGAGAGAAAAGGATACATTTTAATTACACACATGCTAACAACAATGAAAGTAAATTTGATTTTTTAACTGATAATTATATGCTAATGGTTCTAAATTTCCGGAAAAATACTTCGCAGATAGTCGTGTCTGAAGAGAATCATGTTTTGGTCTATTGACTTCGTCGTCTTTTAGCTTGCCTCTTGTGATGGAGTTCCGCAGAATCCCTATACAAAGACCAACAGTAATCCGCAAGTATTACTTCATTCCAATGGCCCTGATATCTTTGTTCCATAACAGAAATGTCCTGATGGGATCTCTCCCCATGTTCATCACTAACAGCTCCACAACGAGGAGGGAAAAAGTCTAGGTGGGAGTGAAGAAAATGCATCTTAAGGGACATGTTGCATCCAAGATTATGGTATTTTTGCAGGAGCACTGTCACCAAATGCTTGTAGCTGCCATCTCTTTTTTTGCCTAAAAATCCACGAACAAACACCCTTGAAGGCTTCCCAAGCTTCCTTTTCTTTCACCTCCAAAATTTGGTCAAATGCAGGATCCTTTACAAGTTCTCTTATTTGTGGTCCGACAAAAGTTCCTTTCTTAACTTTTGCATCACTTAATTTCCAAAATTTCTCTCTGATTGTGTTTTGTTATTTGACAGGTGTGCCAACTCCCAAAAATTCCCCAAATTTAAAATGTTCTCTCTCAAAAATTAAATGTCACTTTATCTTCAAAACAAGAGCCAATCTAACATTTTATGGTGATTTTTTAATTCAGCAGATGGAAATACATGTAAATTCATTATTTTAAGCCCGGAATTTTTCATTGTCGCCTAGTGTTATTAAATGCGTTCCTGTTATATCGAACAATTGAATCCCAGTAACCCTTTTTGGTCCGAAATAAAGCAATGGTGCTAACTTTTGCCTTAACAAAGATGGTTTCAATGAATTTAATTTGTTTTATCTTAATGTTTATGTAAATTTTAGAAACAACAGGTGTTGCATTTTGTTTAAACCTTCAGATACCACCGAAGTTTACATTTGAGCCAAACAAACGAGCCAAAGTGTTATATATTTGTAACTACAGAATGAAGGAAGGTAAATAGAAAATCCAAATTGCAGATTATTTAGAGATTTAAATTTAAAGAAACTTTGAGCTGAAGCTAAACTTAGGGATTATGGATATCCTAGAAGTCTTCGAACTACAGATGTCCTATGCTATCTCAACTCGACCATGCAATAAATAAGAAGTTTCTAAAACATATGCAGGGCATATACTTCGCATTAGCGACATCCAAAACGCAAATAGCACACAAATTGTAGCCGTGACGGAGAATAGCAACTACTTGTCGAGGAAACGAGCGCTTTGGGAGCGATAGCGGTAAGTAAGGGTACTACTTGCTACTGTGTTGTAAAACTGTCACTTTTTATGGTACCTATGTTGTATGTGCTATATTCAGGATGCTTCAGCTTTTTATTTCATCAGTCAGGGCCGCAAAAAGTTTAAATTACGCTTTTTATTATTGGATTGTTTGTTTGATTTGTGTACTGTAGATGAGGTCACCAATCTGTCACCATTTTTTTATTGTAGTCTCAGTTCTACAATAAAGGCAGAGATTATATTTAAGACGATCCATAGCTTACTTGAAACAGAGGGCACCATTTGAACAAACACGTGTCTTGCATAATGCATTTTTCTAGAACTACTTCAAGTTATTTTTCGTTTTTGTTAGTATTTAAAACCACGAGAAGATACAGGTTTGGTTACTTTATTCTTCTGTTATCCTCCTCATTATGTCTGAAATATCCAAAACTAGAGATGGCTTAGTTATGTATAATAAAGTTAGGATACTTATATATGGTTTAAACAAAAGAACCAAAGCACAAAGATAAAAGGATCCTCAATTTAGAAATACTTATGAGGAATTTCGTTTGTTACAGATTTTGCTGTTTTACGTAGTCAAGTGCTTCTTATAACTTTCAAAATACTCTTCCTATAAGCAAAATTTGTTGGTGCAACACAATTGCATCTTATGAAAATTTTATCTACAAGAGAGCATTCTTAGGTACGTGGCTTAATTTGCTTCTATGTAAAAATAAACAATCTATTTCATAATAAGTACATAAAGGTGTTTATACTTCAAATACTATTTTTAAATATTATGTTAAAATACAAAAGCAATTACCGTTTTGTTTAACTCCGTCTTGTTCAGCCAAATTGGTTTGTAAAAGTAAAAGTTAATGAAAATATACAGATATTCTTAGTATATAAATTACAGTGCCAACACATCCCTCCCTCCCTCTCTCGTTCTCTGCATGTATCAGAATTTATCATTAAATTTTTAAGGATATATGAGGCTTCTTTAAATAGTTAAAACGACCATTCAGCACAACAGGTAATCGACACTGATGCCATGTGCATATTTGGAAAAGGAATTTTGAGAAGGAAACGTTAGGTACCCTAAGTTCAATTAGCTACGGGATATTTGCCATCTAGGAGTAAAACTCAGGAAGAAGCTACTAGCTGGTCTTAAACCGTGAACCCCACAAACGCCAGGATTACCTGGCTTGTCGAGGTGCAAGGAATCAATTGAACTCAGTATTCCCACCTTAAAAGAACATAGTGCCACCAATCGCATTGTTTCGTTGAAGCCGCCGCGAAGCCAGAGCTACGTGTGGGCAGGAAAGAAGAGACAGATGGTGGCACGCAGAATTAGACGCTTGCCGAGAGAGAGAGAAAGAAACAGAGACAGTTCTGTCTTTCTCTTGCTGCGTCTCGATTGTCATCGAACGATCGACTCCATTCTAAAACAATGACTAGAGTATAAGAACCTAGCTAAGTGTTAAAGCGCAGTCAGTTGTTAATTGGGTTGTTGGTTGTGCAGTAACTGTGAGTGTGTGGACATTTGAAGTGTATCGCAGCGACTTCTTTCGTTTTTTACGTGTGGAAGTGAACGAGGCGACCTTGAAGACTACTGTTTGTATGTCACGTCATTTTTAGACGCTGCAAGGGGTGTACAAATTTGCTGTTTACTGCAATAAAGAGCATCTTAAACTTCTACAAACAAGACTTTTAGTTCCACGAACTCGTAAAGTCACAATAGTGACGAAGGAAATTGAATATAGCAAGGATAACTTCAACGCATATATATAATCTAATTCATCAATCCCCAGCTGCGAAGAAAATAGCTAAAAGCTTTCGATTAAGGTGGCTTGCCGAGAAGAATTTGACACCTTGTCTTGCCGAGAACATGCCACAAGCGTCTTGTGCTTGCGACAACAATTTCAGTACATATATACATACATACTGAATATATAGTGCTCGATTAAAATTAATCGATTACAATAAATATTAATCAAAACTCTTTTAGCCAAATTTGTCCTTCTTTGTTTTGATGTATTGCTTCCAATCTAAATAGCCTTTCCAACGCATCAAGCTTTCACTAGACACTAATATTCTTTGAACTTTGAGATAATATAACTCCTGATAGCTAAAAGAAATCACTCTGAACCCCGAGAGAGTCTAAGTAACACTTCTGTTGTGAAATATTCTAAGAGATGCATAACTACATACAGAGGTTTCTCTCCTTACAGCTTTTGTATGACAACATATCGTATACAACTCATTATTTGTCGCTTGCTAGCATAAACTGAACTGTACAACCTTGAACCGAACACTTCGATTACACAGCTATGGAAACAAAAGCTGATCCTTATTCTCAGGGCTGGTAGTGGTGTAACTTTGCTGTTAACTACAGTAAGCCAGTAATATTTCTGAGTTCGTGACAGTGAGTGAAAGTTTTGTGTTAAAAAATTTAAAATAAGGAGAACGTTATAAAAACAACTGCATGCCAGGCTCACAAATCTTAGTAGATATTGATATAACACGTTACTAAATAATTACTTACAAAATATTGTGACTTTGTGGGTTCGTCAAATCATAAGTTCAGGTTACAAACACAAAAATTGCACTTTATTTCTGTAGAAATACGCTTTGTACACATACACAATACAACATACAAGGTTAACAAACACAGCTATTTACACGCACGCGCTCATTTACCGACTAACCCTCTTTGGCGGGCGGGCTGCCTTTTTATAGTTTATTAACATTCCAGAAATTTCTCAAACAATCGCGACCCGGCTAGAACAAAGGCGAACTCTCAAGAAATCCGCCTCCTCCCGCCCACCATTTTGGCGAGCTTTTTTATCTCCGTACTGCACTGTGTTCTCGTTGCCCGCGCCGCCTCCAATCAACAATGGCCTGGCGACAATATTGTATATCTAATTCAATACATATAGTATGTGCACATGATGCAAACACAAATTTTGAATGTAAATATTTAAAAGTTTCATAAATAATGAAATGTACAGAGTATTAAAGTAATTTATACAATCCTTACACCTAATTCTTGAACAGATAATATCTCGATTAATCGATTAAAGTAACACGATTAATCGATTAAAATGTTGATCTATCTAGAGCACTGTGTATGTATAATTAATAATATCTTCAAAAACACATTTCGTCTTTGAATAATTAATTATTTATGCAACTATTGGAATATGAGCAGAATTACCTCTAATATTTTTTTTAGAACGGAGCCCAAGTTGGTAAGGAAAGATGATGATAATGATGATGATGTTATACCATATACATGTATCTTATTGGTTGTAATTATGCAAATCTAACCCACTAAAAATCTAAGTTTAACTAATATTAATTATAGTTCTATTAAGATTAGCGACTTTGCAAGCGAATCAA
Organism: Mantis religiosa; assembly: GCA_030765055.1. Taxonomy (NCBI): domain Eukaryota; kingdom Metazoa; phylum Arthropoda; class Insecta; order Mantodea; family Mantidae; genus Mantis; species Mantis religiosa. The sequence continues at coordinate 42,071,015 of CM060957.1, forward strand.
CGAGGAAGATATTTTAACCAGAGAAGCAGAGAATTAACCTAAGTACTTTGAGTACAGAAGCAAGAGGCCGTAGACACTTGTTACGACGCTACCACTCAAGGTATTTTCACATCCATCCCCTTTCCCAATTCAAGTTGTCACATCCTGTACAGCACACGGCATTAGCAATCCAAAGGAATAGGTTCCACTTCACGTCCTTTCCTGCGACAGTATATTTACATAGAGTACTTGTGAACTGGTGAGGGCGCTACCTTCAGTTGTTTCATTGCTTTACATTAGCTCCCCTAATGCTCCATCATCACCAGGCATATCGACCGAGGAGTCCTCAAGTGTCAAACAACTGATGGTACCTTTAGCATGTTGACGCAAACAGGAGGTCTGTAAACATTCCCATTACTCTTTGCTCATACTCCGAATCCTTTAAATTAATTATTAAGTTTACAGGCTTTTAGTTAATCCCAAACTAATGTTAGAATTTCAGAAGCGTTTTTGAAGTAATTAACGCAACCATTAAATTGAAGTATTTCTAAAATTAGCCGAGAGATGGAACTACGGATAGTAAATATAGCAAGGAACCTTTCTAATCCCCGATTACAAACAATTAAAGTTCAAAGTTTGCATTTATTCAGCTACTACATAAAATATCTGTTTCGTCTTTCCAACCAGTAACTTCATTACTGGAAGGACGTTGGTTTTTGTAAATATATTAGCAAAACTCAAAACTCTTCAGTTTTTAAAACATTTAATTGCGCATATTTCCTCTTCTATAACTTAATATAAGTAATATTTTCTCATAATTAACTGAAAATAATAAATATCGAATACAAAATAGTTCTAGGAGGATCCAGATGATATTAACGAAGAGCTATCCCTTATCTGTAAATAGTTAATTCAATTTCAACACTTCCAAAGGTTAATCTGGTGGTTTAAACAATTCAAATTTCTTGTTTACCACTACTCCTACTAATAAAGCGTAAATTTATATTCTCAATGCGTTTTCTTTCCTTTTTTTTTTGTAATACGCCCTCCAACGATGAATGAAATAGATGAAATGATGTTCAAATGAGCCCAGGGTCCACAGAGCTTAAAATTATCTGACATTCATCTTGCAGGACAAGGGAAAACCGGGAGAAAACTTATCCAGATAACTGCCAGAACGAGATTCGAACGCGGGACCTCTTGAACGTGAGGCAGACGCGCTGCCATCGAGGCTAAGCGTGGGTGAGAATAAATAAAGTTACGAGTTCTAAGAACGTTTTCTTTCTGTGCATGGACACAGAGATATCACATAGTAATATAAGTACTCATGAGCATCAAGAGACTGGATACCTAGATATAGAAGTGACCTCTAATACACGGAAAGTGTAATGGATCAAATTCAGCTTTGAGCTACAGGAGCAATAAACATCTGAAGGTGCTTAAATCAAAAGACGGTCAATCAGTAAACAACCCTTTACGCAACATCGAGCTAACAAATACAATTATGATTAAACTGAGAAAAAGTTTCTACATCTAAGAATCACAAAATTGAAGCTTTCAGTATGGTTTCTGCCTGCTCTAATTCAAATAGTACGTCCGGTGCATAGATCAGTATGGTTGGCCCCGTAGCTCAGTCGGTAGAGCACCTGCCTGCGGTGCTAGGAGTCCCGTGTTCGATTCCCGGTGGTGGGGGTAGGGATTTTTCTCCCTCCAAGATAATTCATCTTCCCCAGAGTCTGGAAGTATGAATGAGAATGTGTGCGTGATGTAATGATTAAAAACCAATCGATATGTTGCAAAAGGAGAACGGCCGCCGATATGATCATTGTAGTTAAAGGCGGGATATAAATGGAACAAAAATAGGTTCCATGCATTGATAGCGCGGCATCGAGTTCATTGAATCCCACAATTTCAACTTAAAGGAGGAGTTTGAAACAAAAGCGTCACCAATTTGCTTAAAAATATTGAAAATTGTCAGCTTCTTGTAGAGGGCGTACGCAAACATACAAAATCAAAATTTCAGTACAGGTACTCTCATCTTCAGCTACATATTTTGAATCCACAGGTCAACCATATTACACATGCATCATACGAAACCTTCATTACTCCATTAGTTGTGTAGAAATACTAAACGCACTGTAGGAATTGCACTATCCTGTGCAGAAATTATCACGACTTATAGCAAAAAAATAACCACCAATCCTGAATTTAACAAACCTGCTTTACAGTGCTTTCACAGCTGAACCACGCAGAACGTCTAGAAATATATCAATATCGCTGTCAGAACTAAGGGTATACAAAGAATTGTCAACTTACACCACGGTATGTGCTATATCTCGGAGTTCATTTCTCAGAATGCCACTAGCAAGAACCACTTCTCGGAAGTGTACGGACTGCAGCGAGAGTACAGCCAACTTATTGTTTATTTTAAAATATATATCTATGTATAATCTTCTTTATTTAACCGTTGTTATTGTTTGGGTTTAATTGCTGTTTGTGTACTGTACCTTTTACACATGTACACTATGCACACAAACACCTATACCCAAGGCGGGACTCGAACCAGTGACGCTCTACGCAGCGGAACGCCAGAGACAGGTCTAGCCAGCATGGCTTTAAGGACCGCAACATTAAGGGGATGCCAACACTACCTACAAATAAAGCACGTATATTTGAAAACTATCCGATAGGACAGCAACTATTGCTGTGGTTCATTGCCTAGCTGTTAGCTCCTTTCCTCACCTGAAGCAACCAGCACATTCAAGAACATCAGATCAGAGAAAATGATTTACGTAGCAACAATCAGCATCCACAAGAAACTGAAGTCCACATCAATGCAACTATTCGCAATCTATTCGTCAAGGACGCAACTCCCACCTCGGTAGCGTGTTTGCCTCACACTGAAGAGGTCGCGAGTTTAAATCTTGGTTAGGGCGAGTTACCTGGATAAGGTTTTTACCGAGGTTTTCCCTTATCCTGATAGTCGAATGTCGGGTAACTCTAAGCTCCATGGACCCCGAACTCTTGAGCATCACTTCACTCATTTCATTCATCGTCCGATATGACTTTACATTGGATACGTAAATTACACAAAAAAGGGACAAAACCAACATCTGAAACAACTTACTTGCGATTCCACAACATATTCACTATCCACTAATATTTTGCTAAGATTCATCTCTCATATAATCTCTCATAAAATGGCAGCCGCAATACACCCTCTTTTCAACTAACAATCGCAAATTTTACAGTTATACATTTTCTTGAGTATTATTTGTTACCGTACAATGCAAAGATATAAATTCATTACTATAGAGTTTCATGGGTCAAACTTAGCCTGTTTTTGTAGTAATATTATATTGTTTATTTTTATCAAGGGTCTCTAAAGCGATGTGCTGATCTCTTAATAAATAAATTTAATAAAATTCTAAAACGTTTACTTTTACGGAAGATCAAAAAAGGAAATAATGTACCCAAAATCTTTTAGATCAATCTGTGGAACTTACTCATTTCCTCAGTTCTGTAAAGGTTTACTTTTAACCAAAATGCCACATTCTAAATAGCGCTATAAGAAACTAATCGACAACGTCATTACCAAAATCGAATAAGCTGAATTTCAACAGTTAATATACGATTTATAATTTAGATCAAAGGTTTAAAATTTACAAATTAATTTCTTATGTATTTTTATTTATTTATAATAGTTAAGGAACAGGCAGACAACAAAGCTTGTCATGGCCTACTCAAACTTCTTCTTATGTTTTATTTACCTACTTAGAACATTTCTTTGTTTATATATCATAAATTTCCTTTCTTGTTCATCATCGGGTTTATTAGTTTTAATTATTTAAATTAAAATTAATTCTTGAATATGCTATATTTATGAAATTGATTAAAATTATAAAATAGCATCTCTTAATGCCATACAGATGTATTGCAGCTTAGAGATACTTAAATACATACACAGTGAACTGTAATTTTGCTACTGTGAAGTTTCTATGACTGTTATGTTCAAAACGAAAAACTTGGGACTATAATGATTATAGGGAGTAGCTGTCGTTGAGAAATGTCACAAAATATTCATATATAATTTGCAGTACAATAAAATATTTGATTATGGTTTTGAAGTAGTTTTGGCAATATTTCAAAGAAAGCTTTGACGCGAGTCTCTTACCTGTTTTCCATGACCTTCAACGGGTAGTGGTGTCTCATTGCGAAGACTTTACACTCTCACGTATCACAGTGGATTGGTTTTCTCACGCGTCGCTATGCAAGGACACGTTTATAATTAGATAGTAAAATGTCTTCATTTGTTTTTGACCGAAATCCTGCGCGGTAGGGCTAAGTAGCCATTGTGGTGGGGATCGCGCACCTAACTCCGCAAAAACGTTACACGCATAAGATCACGAGAGGGGAGTTCGCTGTACAACCTGATTAAAAACACAATTTACCTTTTACAAGACAAAGCTCATTCTTGATGATTTGTATAGCCAGTATTGCAGATCTTCTAAATTAAGGGAGTGACTCCACTGCTGATTCATTATAATTTTCTTCCTGTTCGCTTTCACTATCATATTGTCACCATTTAAGTGTACGAGGGGGGGGGCCCCAAAAGAAACCGGTCTCCGAGGGCACTGCCATTCATAGACGTAGTGCAGGGTTCTCACGCTAGATGGTGTTAGTAGAGACCTTCATGAAACAACTGTGCAGACGGCGTCAGTGTAGAGCTGAACGTGCGTGTGTGGTATTGTGTTTCTCTGACTGTTGGAGAGTCACCTCAGCGAAGTCGTTATGGCAACTTTAAAAGAACAAAGAGATGTGTGCAATTTTGTTTCCTGCTTAAAAATATGCAACGGAGACACACCAAATGCTTCAGGAATCTTTCCAGGAGGTCGCTATGAGCCGCACACAGGTTTTCGAGTGGTTTGGGCGTTTTAAACCTGGTGAGATGTGTGTTGAACACCAAGCTCGTTCTGGACGACCTTCAACACCGCGAAATGAGAACACTGAAAAGGTCCGCCAAAAGATCAACGAGGATGGTCGCCAAACGATCTACCAAATTTCAGCAGCGACAGGAATCAGTTGGAGCTCGTGCCAGCGGATTTTGAGGGAGGATTAGTACATGAGACATGTTGCAGCTAAATTTGTTCTGTGCCTTCTCATACAGGAGCACAAAACCATCCTTAGGAATGTGTGTCAGGACTTGAAAACAGAGATTGCAGGTGATCTTAACTTCTTGAACAAAGTCATTACAGGGGATGAGAGTTGGTGTTAAGGGTATGGCCCAGAAACCAAGCAAGCGCCCAGCCAGTGGATGACTCCCAACTCTCCCAGATCAAATGTGAAGACGATGATCATTGTCTTTTTTTATGTTCGTGGAATTGTGCATCGGGAATTCGTACCCCCTGGCCAGACTGTTAACCAGAACTTTTACTTGCATGTTTTAAGGCGTCTGCGAGAGGACGTGGGGAGTAAACGCCCGGAACTTTGGCGATCAGGTAACTAGTTTCTGCATCACGACAACGCTCCAGCACACACGGCCTTACGAGTGACCCACTATTTGGCATCTCAGAGATGGTCTGTCGTTCCCCACGCTCCGTATCCGCCAGACCTAGCCCCGTGCGACATTTTACTATTTCCAAGAATGAAAAGAAAACGCTAAAATGGGAGCGTTATGACGATGTGGAGGCGGTAAAAACAGCTTCGCAAAGGGTACTGGACAATATCAAACTTTAAGAGTTCCAAGCATGCTTCCAACAGTAGGAAAAGAGACTTGACAAGTGCATCGCATGTAATGGAGATTATTTTAAAGGTGGCTGAAGTAATTTTGTGAAAAGGTTCATCATAAAGTTTTATGACAACAATCCGTCCTCCAATCCAACCTCTCCAGCATCCAGAGGCCCCTCGGTTCTCCTATATACCATTTCAACATTCTTGGCATGTTTACATGCCTTTTACTATTCTTCCACTGTTATTATTTTTTTAGTAACGTTAAATCATATCGGACGAGTGAAATGAGTGATATGCTGTTCAAATGAGCCCAGGGTCCATAGAGCTTAGAGTTGCCTACATTCATCTTTCGGGATAAGGAAAAACCGTGGAAAAAAATCCTATCAAGGTAACTCACCCTAACGGAGATTCGAACTCTGGACCTCTTGAGGCAGACTACCATCTACACTATCGAGGCGGGCCTATTGCCGATGCCATGGGGTTCAATTCTGGGTGTTTAGTGAGGTACTCTTAGGACAGTATGATTGTGATGTTTAAGTATTTTTTGTATTTTATAAGAACGTGCTTGTTTTAGGGGTAGGACAGGCTGCTAAGGTTCGAAAAAGTTGTCTTTCTGATCTAATTTTCAGCCAGTGCCTCTGTAACCAGGACATCACTTGGCCTCTTCTAGAACGGTAATTGGATGGTTTTCAATTTGAACATGTGAAAGAGGCGTTATATATAACAAGCACAGATCTAGGAGCTAGGTCACGAATGAGGTTTTCTTGTACTTATTTTCAACAATTGTTATAATTCATATTGCCTTTTGTTGGGCCTTCATAGGCTTTTGGAACAAAACCCTGTTCTCTTCCAGTATGCACGGTTATCAACTAGCAGCCTTTCGACATCGGTGCAAAGAGTTTCTAGAGCTATTATTCTGAAATGTTCAGGAGGTTAACTACCCTTATGCATCGTTTCTTCTCTAAGGTATTCCTTAGCAATCACTTCACCAGTTAGGCTATGTAGAGGCTTTCCTTTTAACTTTGAAATTACAAGAGGTATCATCACAGTTAACTCGACACATGCAAAGACACGTGTCACAGTATTTTACAGTCGACTGTACTCGGAACAATCACGGCATATTGTATCAAGTAACAGGAGCATAGGTTCGCTGGAGACAGAAGTTTGAAGAAGGAAGAATACACACCTCGGCTCGCTACAGTTCTGCGGATTGAAGGTCAGTGTTTAGCAACCAATACGCGACTGATCTTAAACTATTCCTGCATCTATTAACCTTGAATGCGCCCCATGATTTTCGTTTTGAAAACACAAGGGAAAAGACCTATAAAATTATTATATATGATAATTGAAAAAGTTTAAATAAAGATGAATGTTGATGCTTTATTAATTTTTTTTACTAATTAATAATTTAAATTCTTCATGAAGTTTGTTCATAATTCAATTTCATAAGATTGTACTTTGAGAAGGAATGAATCATAACGGTGTAGGAATTAATAAAAGTCCGATAAAAGTTTTAAATCTTTTAAATCTTCATTATTCTCATAACTAATAAACATTCTCAATGGCACATTTTTAAGACTATTTTTACCTGCTAACATTATAATTTATAACCATACGTTTCATTGCAAATGCTTTTATAAACAAATTATGAAGTGTAGGATTATAGCTTTTATTTTTCTAGGAGAAGATACATTTTTAAAATAATAAAACTAAGAAAATAAAGCGTCAGAAATGTGACCATTAAATTTTGTGAAACGATTTAAAGAAAACACCGCATAAACTGATATATTAGCTTACCCTATCCTGGAAAAATTACGTTCTTAGAAACATGTTTCTAATAATGGTGATTTTAGACCAAATATTTTAAGATAAACACTCTATAACTAAAACTGTATATTCCAGATTAAACTCTTCTTTCTTTGTCTTCCAAGCTCATGTAAGAAAGTAAATGGACTGGCCCCTAGCGCGGCAGGCTAGGTGCCGTGCTAGGGGTCCCAAGTTCGATTCCCGGCGGTGGGTATGGGGATTTTTCTCCGACCGGGATAGTTCATCATCCCCAGACTCTGGAGGTATGAATGTGTGTGTGTGTGTGTGTGTGTGTGTGTGTGTGTGTGTGTGTGTGCGCGCGCGCGCGCGTGATCTACTGATTAAAACCCAACGAATGGGAGTTAACAGCCTCGATATGTTCCAAAGGAGAACGGCGGCCGATATGACCATTGAAGTTAAAGGCGGGTTATAAATGGAACAGATAAAAAAGAATATATTCCAAGTAGATCCAGAGAGGGATAACCTTAGCTCGCGTATTTACGTGTGACCAAATTAAGCATACAAAAGAATTGTAATACGTACGTCATCCTCGGAGATAGGTAACCAACTTCAAAGCAATATAAAACATGGAACATAAAACCTTAGAATAAAATTCACAATTCGAGTAGATATGTGCCTGAGGAATTCTAGCTGGGTTGGTGCAAACTGATAAAGCAAGCTTCCTCTATAAGAGAAACAGTACAATGTGCTGTCTCTTCAGTATCGTGGAATAAAATAGATAAACAGATAATCCGCGGGCTTGCCCAGCATAAGAATCAGACGCATTATCGCTAAATAGTCAGAACTTTCTAGACCTTTGGCCGTCTAGAATGTTCTGAAATGTGCGGAAATTTCCAACACCTACATAGGTGAGTCAGTTAACTTACAAGTTTAGTCACTCTCGGAAAATGAGTGCCCAAGAAGGTTAATGAGTCGGTTAGCGGGTGGTTTCTGTAGCGACCGCTGTTCACTGAGTGATGACTGATGGCGAGCAGTGAGGGATTAGAGGCGTCTTGTGTTCGACATCTCAGCGAGCGTGTCGCCCAGAAGAAATGGCGTTTGCTACACCGTTACGCCACGAAAGAAAGTAAAGGGAATGTGAAAAATAAATAATGTGCCAGAAACTGGTAAAATTCGTTTACATTAGGTGTAGTGTAAGCTAAGCGAAGTCCCTGGTCATTAAGCGACAGTTTATAAATTGGTCAAGTCACAATGTGTGTATCCAAGTTGTATTTTGCAAAAATTGTGTTATTCACGAATCAGCAATTTATTATGTACCTTGAATATGTATTTAGAGATAATTTGAGCAAGTTGTATCTATATTAACAGAGACTTCACAATAACGTAAAATAATATCTGTGACATCGGTTTCCATTTGGACACTCAAATGTTATGAATTGAACACAGAATGAACACACATTCCAGTCAAGTGGTTCTTCTAATGCTTTCAAGCTATTTAGATTTAGTTTCAAATCACAAAGTGGTCATTTACAAGAAACCAGACAATAGCACGGGGGTGGGTCAAAAAGTAATGCATCCTATTTTATTTCTTCTTTTAATTGCCAAGAAAATTGAATCCAGTTTACATAGCTTGAAAACTACAACATTGACGATTAATTTGTAACTATTCAATATAATGTCCGCCCTTTTGCAAAGTTTTGGTACACCTTTTAACTAGGGCATGCATTCCAGTGTGGTATAACACACGGTCTTGCTTCCGAAGTCATTGACGTACGGACATTTTCACAGCCTGCTCATCTTCAAAATGAATCCCACGATGAGCTTCCTTTAGTGGCCCGAACAATTGAAAGTCTGATGGTGCCAGATCAGGGCTGTATGGGGTGTGACGTAAGACTTGCCATCCCAATTTCTCAATTTCTGCAGTGCTGTAACGGCTGGTGTGTGGTCTCGCATTGTCATGCAAAAGAAGAACATCCGCCATAGTTTTTGTTGGGCCAACTTGGCGAAGACGTGCTTTCAGCTTTTTGAGAGATCTGACGTATTGGGCAGAATTTATTGTGCATCCCTGCCACAAAAAATCAATCATAAGCATCCCAAAACACTGTCGCCATAAATTTCCCCGCCGACCGATGAGTTTTGAATCTCTTTTTGTTCGGTGACGTTGTGTAATGTCATTCCATTGACTGCCTCTTTGATTCAGGTTCAAAAAAATGAACCCACGTTTCGTCTCCAGTAGCAACTTTTTTCCAGAAACTCCTCTCCCTCCAAATTAAAGCACTGCAAGTGTTCGGAGGCTATTGTTTTCCTTGTTTCTTTGTTTTGGGCGGTTAACATTGTTGGTACCCAACGTGAACAAACTTTTGAGTAACCCAGTTATTGAATAATCGTCATCACACTGCCTTTACTGAGGGAGATAATGCGACACAATTCACCTTTTGTTACCCGGCGATCACAAAGACTCGCTGAATGTTGCATGGAGTCACTGCAGTCACCGGCCTGCCGCTTCGCTTTTCACCTGCCAATGGTGTTTGCCCTTCAGCTTTGTTACCGCGACGAACCCATCGTCTAACAGTGCTGACATCCACCATTGCATCACCATACACATTTTTTAGCCTTTCGTGAATGCGAATTGGCGTTTCACCTTCCGCAGTCAAAAATTCAATCACAGAACGTTGTCTAATACGAATGTCAATGTCAGCCATTTTGCAAGAGGATGCCGTGCTGCCACCTGTTGACTTAGAAAGTTACAATTGCAGGGGATTGGAGAAGAAGGTTTGAGGAATTGCGCCAAATTCAATGTTTTCACATAACTTATTTATGGGGAAAAAATAGGAGACATTACTTTCTTACACACCCTCGTAGTTATAATGTAATGTTTATTGAAACAATGTATTCCCCCCCCCCCCAGAAAATGGGCTGTGCATAAATAATCAGACGTATTGTCGTTTTTATAAGTACGGCGTATTTAAATAAGAATGTCAAACTTTTGAGATAAAATAAGTCTTACTTATGAAATTGCAGCGGTTATTGTTTTAACTGCTTACAGTTGTTAAAAAACCAATAGAACGTTATACACAATTCTGCAACGTCTAAATTTCCGAAGAGAAAAATTATTATAAAAACAGGTTGTCTCTTCCCGAAACATTCCGTGTTTCATGTCCATAATCATTTTCGCAAAAGAACAACTCGACGTGTAAACTGGTGGCAACTGGTTTTGTAGCAGGGTTAAAAGGAGAGAGGGGGCGGAGAAAAAGCTTGTGTGTGAACGACGTAAAGGCTACCGTCAAAACGTAGCGCCTGTTTGTAAAAATATACGCGAGAATTCACGAAAATCAATTTTCCAACAGGCACGAGAATTTTATCCACCACAACTGGCGGATTTTTCATACGGACCAGCAGTTTTATCGTAAAAGAGTTGTGTTAACTCAGCAACCGAAACCAAATGACCGTAGATAGCGCCATGCATTCTCTTGATTTGGTTATGGAACAAATGAAAGCTGACGCTGTTTTCAGACGAAAAATCAATTTTAGCGAAGAGAAGTTGTGAATGACCGGTCCGATATTTAAGCAATGAAAGTCATATGGAGATTCAAGAACCAGAATTCCAACCTCAGAAGATTGAAGTTCTCTGTGGACTTATTTTATCAGGAATACGCCCATGAACAGTGACAGATTCTGACTGTCAGGTGTTAAAGATACCAAACTGTGATAAAATATAAGGGGCGTCCATAAAGTAAGTTATCTTTCAATTTATCTCCGCCGCAGCGCTGCGATCGCAGTTCAGCACATCGTGGCAGATAAAATCTGTATCAAGGATATAAAATGTGCGGCATTATGAGATCGCTGTCAGCCACGTACGCTTTGTTGTGCTTGTTTACAATGTCGGTGTTAATTGAAAATCCCGTCGCTTGTGAAATCAGATCTGTGGTTTGTTTACTGAATGCTAGGAAAGTGAAAGTGAAATGTGTTCCTTCACGACAACGCACGACCACACACTGCAAATGCGACAAAAACATCCTACAGGGATTTGGCTCGGACGTGTTTGACTACCCCCGTACAACCCTGACCTCGCTCCTAGCGACTTTCATCTGTTTTTGCATCTCAAATCTTTCCTTGGCGGTCAACACTGCAACAATGACGAAGAGCTGAAAGAAAATGTTTCCAAATGGTTGAAGACACAGGACTTCTATGAAGAAGGTATAAACTTGTGCCTCGCTATGACAAATGCCTGCAAAATTTCGGCAGTTACGTGGAAAAGTAGTTTAAGAGTTGTAGAATTTTGTGCAATAAATAAATTTTCTGTATCTGTACACAATATAATTTTATTACCAAAAACAGAACTTACTTTCTGGACGAACCTCGCATTTACCTTCTAAACGTGGAACTCAGATCTTAGAAAATGTGGTTTCATCAGGATGGTAGCACCTGTTGATTTGGAAATAAAACTATAAAATTTTATGAATGACAAGTTCAGGGCTTCATCAGTTCATATAGTTGTGATGAAGGAACAAAATGTAGTCGCTTAGGGCTATATCTGATGAGTAAGGCGAATGGTCAAGCAGCTCAAATTGTAGTTTGTGGATTTCCCCATTGTAACCGCTGAGCTGTAAGACTGTGCGTTGTCTTGGTGAAATAGAATTTTATTTTTCTGCTAACGTGAACATTTTTCCGTAAGTTCTGCCTTCAGTTTGTCAAGTAGGCTTGCGTAGTACGCTCCTGTAATGTTTTCAGCTTTTTGAAGATAATGGTTTAAAGTAACTTCATGACTGTCCAAAAAAACAGTCACCATCACTTTCCCGGCCGAATAAAAAAACAATTCTAGGTTGCTTTTTTTTTTTTTTTTTTTTGGCCCGGTGCCCCCTTTGCAGTCCACTGTTTGGACTGTATCTTTGTTTCGGGCGTATAATTGTGTATCCAAGTTTCATCTACAGTAATTAGTCGGCGCCAAAACTCTGATTTATTGTGCCTAAACTGCGCCAAAAGAGCATTGGAAATATTCATTCGAACACGTTTTTGCTCTAACATGAGCAAACATGGCATCCAACGCACGGAGAGCTTTCTCATGTCTAAATGTTGATTTGACATGCGACAAACACGTTCTTTTGACGTGTTCATAGCCTCTGCTATCTCTCTCAGTGTAATTCGGCTCTCATCTAGCACCATTTGGTGAACTTTGACGATGTTTTTGTCGGTAGTTGCAGTTTTGGACGTCCCCAACATTCATCATCTCCCAAGCCCTTGCGGAAACGTTTAAATTCAGCTGCCCAAAATTTCACTGTGGTAATTGATGGTGCAAAGTTCCCATACACCGAATGCAACTCATATTTTAATCTCGTAGGTGTATTGGCTTTCAAAGAGAAATATTTAAGGACAGCTTGATAGTCGATTTTGTCCGTTAAAAGCACCCAGATCAACTCATTCAAACGGCTGTTACATAACAAATGAGTGTCCAAAATAGCTGAACAACGGAAGACCACCCCCGTAGTTAGGTAGAAAACAAACACTGGTTATATCAATGACTTCATTAACATCAGTTCACCTTTCCTTACGAGGAAGAAATGGGTTATGGTTTTCTTTACCGACCAACTTTGCGTCAAGCGTATATAAAAGTGGAAACTTTATGTGCGTAACATTTTAACTAGCACTCTTTTACTCGCACGCGTCGGTGCCTTTTTAGTCTTAAGTTTCTTTGGATGTTGTCGAGCCGGTCTTTCTGAATATCTTTATTCCCTCCCTTCGCCAGCGCCTCAGGTTAGAAAATGTTGACACTGAGATACGCAAAGGACTACCGCTTTCACGGGCGGTCGCTACTCGCTTTTTTCCTCCCCCTTTTGTTCTTTGCGAATACTTTCCCATTTCCTTGCAACAGTTTGGGCCATTTATCACAAGTACACGTTTAAGATCCTTTCCTTTCCTTTTCTAGAAATATTCATTACAAAGTTTCCGTTAAAGCGAGAGCGACTCATTAGAACATCATTAATGATTTGTGGGACCCTTTTGAGCTGAATGTTGGGTAAAATTCTAAAAAAAAGATTATGATTAATTTACAGCTGGATTCAGATCATTCCCTTTTATAATTTATAACGCCAGACGTGTTTTAATGGTAGATCTGCTTCTCGAGAGATTTAAAGCAGACCATACCGCTGCAGGGCAAGAACGTACAAAAGCTGAGTAAATAAAGCTGCCTAGTGCAAACGTATTTTTCATCTTTGCTTCGCCGTGTAAAATGCATGTTTTATGATCTTACTTGTATAATATCACGCAGTGGCGGTTGGTGGGTTAAATTATTGGTAGTGCACAAATGAACAATAAAATACAGAGTAATAATGACTCACCTATTTATACAGAAACTCTGCTCTCCTCTCCTTAGACCTGGCGAATCTATCGATAGCTTTTGCGTTGAAGTCGCTGATCTTCATAATAAAATCTCTCTCAATTGAAAGCATTGCTAATGCTGACAATCAGTCCTATGACATTGTGTTCCTAAGGAAAGTTTTTACTCTTTTTAAAGTTGAGAAACAGAATTCTGCTTCAGTGGTAGACATGGGCATAGTTAACAGTACTCGGAGGAGTTTGACATATTCGCTGAATGTAGCACATAAATTGTTTTCCTTATTGAAGTCCATCAAGTACAAAGCGCCGGACATTCCACGAAATTCCTCTCGAATGTAAATGTAAATTTTGTTCCAATGATAAAAGGATAGAACCTTATTGTTTCTCTAAGGGAATCCTCTGGAAATGTCTTAGAAATTTTCTTGATGAAACAAAGTCGAGGCTACCAGATGCCCCGTGAAGCTAAATCTGTCCTTTGCTTCTCTAAGAATGTCACATACTTCAAGAGCTTCTCTTCTTTTCACATCATGATCCTCTATTCTTCTCCTCTTAATTGCAGTTTCTTCGTGTTCCTCGATATCCACGCTATTTCTTACCTTTTGCACTTCCCTTTTAAATGCGTTTAGCTGGGCGATGGCAAACGTTGCATTGCACTCTCGTTTCTGCAGCTGATTGTACAAAATGTCCACATGTGGCATGATCTTGTAGAAGAAAGACAGCCAGAATACAAAATTATAATCTTTCAAAGTGGCCATAAACCCAGAAGCCTGAACAGGTGTGGCATTGTTGTTTAACAGAGCTCTCTTCTGAATAACCTCCATGCATTTAATTAAATTCTCCCTGTGTTCGAAAAGTAGAGCACACAGAAGCTAACCCTGAAGGACACGCTATAGCCGTTGCTAAGAGTAGGAGGAGCTAGGTTTATAAACCTCCATTTAAGCAATGTATAAGAAGTCACTCCCATCTCTTCACCTTCCCGTAACCCCCTCAGAGAGCCTACATTTGGGCGAAATCTTAGGTTAACTCTTCACTGCAAACCTGCGGCTCCTACAGCCAATCACTGTTTATTTCGACTTCTGTGGTCATGGGCAGCTACAGACGATAAGCGTAAGTGACACATGTTTGTATATAAAACAATGCAAACAAGTACAGCTTTAATGTGCAAAATGCACCTGTTGTATATTCAGAATCAGTGGGTGTCGCGCAAACCTGCAACCTGGTGTGGGTTCTTCTCGGTTCGTTGTCCTTTTGAGTGCTTTGTTAGGGATGGATTATGAAGGATTGGACGGTGAGATGGAAAGGTTGGTGTTTTGACTAATTGTCGGTGAGCTGGGATCTCTTTCTCAGGGTTAGGTTATGAAAAGTCGTGCTTACCGTCTCACAATTCCTTTATTTTCTCTAACCTGGCTCTCTTTACTCTCTTGCTAACACTTTCGTTGCCGTCCTAATTTTCCTTTCCCCTTAACGTTTCTTTACGTTGTTTTGCGAACTCCCTTTATTCCCTATATTTGCACCGTCTTCAAGACCATAACTCTAATTCGGACTGCAACATCGGATCCTACTTCTCTCCCAATAACACATCTTCTTCCCGTCGTATTAAGTACCAGAGTGCTGCTCTTTCCCCCGTCGTATTCCCAGCTTCTATTCTAGCTTTTCTCGCCTATCACCGCCCATTTTCTATTCCTTTACTATTTTACGCCTATCACGTGGTTTACTCTACATTTTATTGGCAGGGTTTATTTCTTTAATTTTCTCTTATTGGTCACTTTCGTCTGTCTTCTTTCCTATGCAGCAGTAATATTTTCCACCCCTTTGGGTTGTATGACCTCTCAGCGTCATAACGGTATTCTATCATGCTTGGCTGAATTTCCCTTAAGCTTCGCATACCTTACTGGCGTCTCGATGTCGGGGTAACCTTCGAGGGTTTTTGTTCTATTGTTCTACTTCCTGCCTTGTCTCTGTGTTCAGAAGCAACTCCGGTCCGATTTTTCCTTCATTTACACTATATTGCTATTTCGAATATTCTTTTTAACTTTATTTCTTATATCATTGATTCCCTTTTTATTCCCATTATGCTTATTTGTGATCTCTACTGTTGTATTAGTTTCTAGTTATCTTTTCCCTCTTGGAACCTGAGGTTTCTGCTTCAAACCTTATGGAGGAACCGCCCCTGATATCACGGCCGAGTTACAAGGGTGATACCGACTACCAACTGCCACTAAATACAGCAAATAGTGATTCTAATCTCTGTTTCATATAACCTTGCCTCGCTGACATGTATCACTCCGCGTACAACTATCTTTCCCCTCATCCTAATTGGCTAATGCTTTCGCGCCATAGGCCATAAGCGGTGCCTTCCCGTCACATTTAAACCTGCAGTAAACGTCATAATAATTGTCAGGAAGATAGATAAAATACAAATAAGAGTACGAAGGCTGTACCGTTTCTTGGGATGACTTAAACGTGGAAGAGTTGAATTACCAGAAGTCCGTATAGGATGGTTAAGGAAAGGCACAAAGTATTTCAAAATTAGATGTTTTAACGATAACTTTATACTCTTAGAATTTCAAATATAACAATATACACTTTCTCTTGTCCTCAAATTTTTAGCAACATGTCAATTAATTATCCTTGCCACTGATTATATATTATTATTTCTTTAACTGCATTGAAAGTCTTTAGGGTTTCTTTTGTTGTTTAAAGTGCACTAACTCCACGGAATTTGTCTTAACTGACGCGAGAAACACAGGCAAAAATTTGGAATAGATATTTAGGTTTATCCAGAACTTACATAATGAAGCGAAGCCAATGTTGTCCCTAATGTTCCTAAGTACGGAGCGCCGAAGTGCAGATGCGATGTTCAGGGTCCGAGATCCATGTCAGAAGTCCTCTTTCTTGTACCGGAGCCTTCCAGACGAAAAATCCAGGTCAATCCCCCCCGGTGCAGCGTCAAGCAATTGTCCAAGCTTTTGGCTCCCTCTACAGACGAAAGTAGTGCTTCCTAGTGCTCAGCAACGGAACTCTTAAGAGACTAGATGTAACTAGGCAACATGACTGGTAGTCTAACGAGCTGGATATCACCAATATAGCTCAGGAGCTGGGGCGAGTAATAGTTAGCACGAAGTAGATCAGTCTTTAGAAGTGATCAGGTGCAATGATCAGGTTCAAGGCATGCAAAAATAATGAAGTTTATAATGAAACTGAGCAAGTTGAAACTAAGTGAATGAGCAATGAAGGAAACAAGTTTATAATGAAAGGCCTTCAGCCATTTCCCACTGGTATTTTTAAAACTAGCACACATACCTTGCAAAAATGCTTGTCTTTCAGTCTTAAAAGTCGTGTTACGCCATAATTGTGTGTCCTTCATTCATCCAAGTCTTGTCAAGGTAGTATATTTTGCTATTTGTATCCCGGTACAGTCTGATTGTCCTTAAATAACTTCTTCGCCACAGAGCAATATTGCCCCTGGAGTGGTAAGTTTTCCTGTTGTCTCAATTTCATGTCGCGATGTTCCTACGCATCTAACACACCTGTAAGTTCAAAGCATAGGTGTTCGACTTCAAATTAAATTTATTCATGCTTTAAAATCAAATCTGTGCATAGTACCTTGATATAGGATACGTCAATAAATTTACACTTAATATTATAAAGTTACCCATCAAATATACCTAACCTACATTCAATTATAATGAAATACAAATTGGATATAATTATAAATGAAAGAAATGAACAAGAGAAGTAAATTCATGTTTTATGATTATCTGGATTTGTTAAATTGCAGATATTCCTTTACTGTGTAAAAGCAGTGCTCCTGCAAGAAAGCCCTTGTTCTAGTTTAGACATGTTGTAGTTATCTATGCTTTTGATGTCATTAGGAAGGGAATTATAAACTATTGTACAGGAATGCAGTACTCCATTCTTAAACATTGTAGTTCCTTAATATGCCTCGTGTAATGCATATGACCACTTCCGTTGTTTTGAAAGTTAAATCTATTTCTTGTTACAAATAAAGCTGTCTCCAGTATATAAGCACATGCCAAGGAAGTATGCAAAGCTTTTTGAACAGTGGCTTACATGAACATGGAATTATTTCGTTGCCTATAATTCGAATGACTTGTTTTTCTTTAATAAATATATCTTTGGCTTCTGGTGAATTTCCCCAAAATATTATTCCATATTATTCTCACTGACAAAGACGGATTCTTCTCTGTGAGAGCATTAAACACATGCACCACAGTTCTTTTTTCGCCGCTTTGTAAAGGTTTTCCCTTGCGATGCTTCAGCAAAAAGCTGGCGGTGGACTCTGCCATTATACATATAATAAGTACACGCGCAATAAACGATCAATAAAATAATTTAGCTCTCGCACACGGCACAGCACACCTTCGAACATACGATATAAAATATGCGAGAAAATTTCTTAACTAAGCTTAACCTAAGTTTGAAAATATTTTCGATTTTTATTTTATTTTCTCCAAACGTGTTACTTACATGACTAATCAAATTTATAGTTTGTATTTTCTGGCAATAACCTTTCGAATCCTCCCCTTTAGGGCAATACTGTGCAATATTGCATACTTGTCTAACCATAAGCAACAGCCGAAAATGTATTGTAGATGAAAGATTTTTTTTTTTTGAAGTATCAGTTAATTTCAAATAATTTTTGTAGCGTAAGTCGTTTCCTATATATCCGCTATTAACGCTTCGAATTGTTCAAACGGCCCGCCTCGGTAGCGAAGATGTTAGCGTGTCTGCCTCACGTTTAAGAGGTCCCGAGTTCGAACCTCGGTCAAGAGGAGTTACCTGGATAACTTTTTTCCGGGGTTTTCCCCTTATTCTTAAAGACCATTGTCGGGTAATTCTAAGCTGTATGGACCCCAGGCTCATTTCAGCATCATTTCAACCATTTCATTCATTGACGATATGACTTGATGTTGGGAGGACGTAAATTAAAAAGAAAGATGGTTTCAAAAGCTTGCTGTTTCAAAATCTTTTCGTTATTAATTTGTTTCTTCGGATGGGACAGAAGAAATATGGAAATTTAAGGCCGGAATGTAGTATTAAGTTCCTAACATTTTATTATCCCTTTCTACTTTCTAAGTAACCTGTAAGGAAATGCATCCTGTTTATCTCGAATAAAATAGGAAGATAAATAGCCTTTTGTGAAAGTATTTTGAATATTCACTAATACACGGTGGAGAGTAAAGAATACAGTAAGGTACCTGGGTGTTCAGTTAAATAGTTGTGGAGCACTGCAGAATGAAGTTACATATCAAGCGAATAAAGCACCGATAATTACAGGCTGCATAAATTATAGTATATGGGAAAAATATTTAAATAAAGAACCCAAGACTAGAATCTATAAAGCGGTAATACCTCAATATCCACCTAACCCTGTGAGGTAAGAGCGGACACTTCAAAAACAAAACAGATTCTAGAGACAAATGAAATGAACGTCTTAAGAAAACTTATAGGAAGAACAAGAAGAGATAAAATAAGAAGTGAAGATATTAGAAAGCAATTAAACATTCAAGCAATAGGTGATTGGGTGGATAGAAGACGAAGCGAATGGAATGACCATGTATGCCGTATGACATCGGACAGAATCGCACGTATAGCAAGAGACTTCTTACCAGCAAACGGAAGATCTCCTGGAAGACCAAAAAAAAAAAATATGGAAGGACTCCTAATTTCTGGATGGAACAGGCCGTAGGCCTATATGATGAGAAGAAGAAAAAGAAGAAGTAAAGAATACCACGTCATTCATAGCATATACGATTCTCTAGTAGTCTTAAAGGCAAAACATCGCTGATTATGGCAACCTTATCCAAACATTAAGGCTTATAACAAGCAGCAATTGTGGAGGAAACAATAATGTCTTGGAATGGAATGAAAGCCTTAGAAAAGCAGCGGAACGTCAGCATTCTGCTAGGGAAGCACTAACATTGTGTGGAAGTGGCTCACGCCGGAAAACCCAGAAGTGGTTGCGGATGTCCATAGAACGCCAAGTTCTGCACAAGTT
This sequence comes from Mantis religiosa, assembly GCA_030765055.1. Taxonomy (NCBI): domain Eukaryota; kingdom Metazoa; phylum Arthropoda; class Insecta; order Mantodea; family Mantidae; genus Mantis; species Mantis religiosa. Next base: position 42,090,846 of record CM060957.1, read on the forward strand.
GCCAAGTGAACGACTAGGTTCTTGAGGCTTGAGCCATTTGCAATACACTCCTTTTAAGAGCATACAACAACCAGAGCAACTAACACTGCATACTTGATAATACTGAAAGGAATATTTTACAGGGAAAGCTTGCTTCTTTACTTTATTACCACTTCAAGTACGAAGTACTGTACTCCGTCCAAAGATAAGATGTAGGTTTTTCACAGAATATTACCAAAAATAATGAAGAAAAGTTCAATAAACACCAGAAATGGATCATTCGCAAAGGAGCCGAATATTTTCAAGAAAATCCCATGACTCCAACTCAGCTTTGCACAGAACTATTTTAGAAACATATCTCTTTTCCATTTGCTGTAGCAATTTAACCAAAATATTCCATATTTAATATTTTTTCCTGCCAATTGAAATGCACCAGCTGGTAAATCCTAAACTTCTAAGATACTTCTTTCTGTTTTTAATCTTGGAATCTTTATAATTTTATTCAAATGTGAAGGCGTTACCTATGTCTCCACCCTATTTTCCTCCTTGTCATAAAGAGAATGAAATTTCAAAATTCTTGGGAGATTTGACTATGGCTTAAATTTACTAATTCCTATGTTCTCGCTTTACACTGCGATCCAAATAAAGCAGAACCGTTTCAACAGGCTATAAATTTAGGACCAATAGGACGATACACGTGCAAATTTGGGAGAATATAATACACTATTGGGAGATTACATTACACTATTTAATTACACTTCAATTGTTCGTGGATTTTTAGGCAACAAAATAGATGACAACTACAAGCATTTGGTGACAGTGCTCCTGCAAAAATACCGTAACATTGGATGCAACATGTCCCTTAAGATCCATTTTCTCCACTCCCACCTAGACTTTTTCCCTCCTAGTTGTGGAGCTGTTAGTGATGAACATGGGAAGAGATTCCATCAGGACATTTCTGTTATGAAACAAAGATATCAGAGCCGTTGGAGTGAAGTAATGCTTTCGGATTACTGTTGGTCTTTGTATAGGGATTCTGCGGAACTCTATCACAAGAGGCAAGCTAAAAGACGACGAAGTCAATAGGCCAACACATGATTCTCTTCAGACACGACTAGCTGCGAAGTATTTTTCCAGCAATTTAGAACTCTTAGCATGTAATTACCAGTTAAAAAGAATCAAATGCACTTTTATTGTTGTTAGCATGTATGTAATTAAAATGTATCCTTTTCTCTCAATCCGTTAATATGTAATACTTCCACCTTGTGTATATCATAGAAACTAGAGCTAATAAAATTTTTTCATTGTCATGTTTGTTTTTCTCAACCCAAAATTAGAAGGAATTGCATCATGAAGTGCTCGAAGCATTAAAAAATTACTATTCTGTTGCCCAGCGTAATTTTAGTGAATATAAAGAACCAAAACATTTATTTCTAGTTATTCAAAATGTTAATTCTTGTCTACAATTACAATTGCTGAAATTTTAGCCTAAAATTCACTTAGATTACACTGCTTTTCAATACGAATATATTTATAATTGAAACACTTAGAGTTACGTCTTAGCTAATTATACAGCGCTTTAATTAATTCCATTAATGTAATATGTCGTTGCACTGCAGTGACAGGATCCACCACTAAGTAAATGGCATCTAAGAGGCTCTGTTTGATGGAATTATCATGTAACGCATGATGTGTAATACAACACGGTCTTAGCCTTGTCTCTGTTAAGAGCCGAGACACTTGAATACGCCAAGGAATACGATACGGTATGTGCTAACACAAATTCATCTCAGCTTCCGGTGTATACGCATGATAGTGATTTATGGAGCAACTTTCAAAATACCCGTCACGGTGTCATCTAATTATTTCAAATCCACTCTGCAGTAGCGCTTTTTTAAACATTTCGAATTTTTATTGGTTTATTTTTTATGCCAGTTTGTTACGTTTAACGTACTACGAGGGCTGTTCAATAATGAACGATCATAACCTTTTACGGTCTTAATTTTTTGCACTAAAATTTGATCTAATTATATTCTGTTAGCTTAATGTGAAACAAACACGCCGTAGTAGTTTCATTGTTGGTACTCCTGGTTCCCGCCTGTGAGAATCAAGCAAGTTCAGACATTTTCAGTATCGCCTACCGCTGAAATGGAGGTAACATGCAGTTAAAGTTGCTGTTATAGGAAGATCCGGAGTTTATTTCAAACGTAATCACTGATGATGAAACTTGGCCACATTTTCATCCTGAGAGCAAATAGCAAAGCTCATTGTGGAAATCTCCTTCATCACCAAACCCCCCAAAAATCACAAGTGGTTGCTTCTGCTGGGAAAGTTATGATCATCTAATTCTTTGATATTCATGGAATGGTTTATCAGCATGTTGCACCTGCACACGCATCAGTCACTGAACAACAATACTACAGGGATGTCCTGTTAACATTGCAAGTCCATATCAGGAGCAAAAGACCACATTTCCGTGAAGCAGGCTGGATGCTGTACCACGATAATTCGCGGCCGCATATTACCAATGCTGTTGCTGAATATCTTGCAAAAATCAACGTTAAGTGCATCCCTCACCCTCCCTATAGTCCGAATTTAGCCCCATGTGACTTTTTTCTATTCCGTAACTTGAAGAAACGCCTTCCGGGGAGGCATTATCCATCATCAGAAGCAGTGGTGAAGGCTTCGGAGGCTATTTTCAAGGATCTCTCACAAAACATATTCCAGCATATTTTTGAAGACTGGCAGAAACGCTGGGACAAGTGCATCGCATTCAGGGGAGACTATTTTGAGAAGGACCATCAAAATTATGAGGATGAGTAAAGGTAGGCCGTCAAAGCGCTGGTAATCCCGGTGATGGTATATGCCTGCGAGATCTTGGGCATGGCAGCAGACAGCTGGATAGCATGACTTCAACGTGCACAGAATAGAGGACTACGGTCTATCTATTCTGTGGGACGTTATTTCCCTACCAGGTTGCTCCACGAAGCATTGGGTCTCCCATACCTGGAGGATGAAATTAGGCGCCGGGCTTCAAAATTATACGCAAGTTTACAATCACACAGAAGCGCCCTTGTTAGATCATTGGGAGATTATGACCCCACTAGACGCCGATCTAGACTGCACCGGATCCCCCGTATGGCATGCGGGCACCCAGGAGCTAATCCTATCAGCAGCTGAAGCTGAGCTCCTCATAATTCTTCCAAGCTGTTTGGCATCTAAATTTTTCCCCAAATAAAAATTAAACAAATATAAAAATTTGGGTGCAAAGTACTGCATCCTCCCCTTCAACCCGAAGGTACTTCTGTAACCTGTAAATTACTCCCAACCAAAAGACCTACACCACATTCATCCTACAAACTTCAATTCTAAATCTTACCTGCGGTAAAACCCTTAACGGCTGGGCACGCAGCAAAAGCCTTCTGGCTGTATACAGCCAGCCAGCACGAGCGAGCGAGCGAAGCTGTCAAAATTGTCATCATTTTTTACATCATTTTATATTTTCCTATTCTCCGTAGGGTACCAATGTTTCTGACTTTCTATAGTAGTTATTAGTTATTTAATTTTAGGGGACATTCCTATCATCTCGTCTGGTGAGCAATCCCTTATTGGATTGAAATCAAATTCACTAACTTACGAGGTGCACCCAAGTTATGACACCTCCCAGTTTTTTCAGGAATGAGACTAGATAGGAGCTTCTGATATTTTAAGTATACGTGTACCCTTTGTGAATGGTGATAAAGATCGCAGCACTTTACAGTGCATAGAACTACTGTCAGCGACGAGAGCTATGACTCTTTTTGATACTTAAAGTGGCGACGTTTTCATGCCAAGAACAGCGTGTAAGCGATGTTCCATTCATGCCGTCATCACGCGTCAACATCGTCTGACAATTTGTCACGTGCACAGCCTTGTGAAGATCCGTCAGCATTCATGGCACCCACTCTCAACATACATTTTTCGCATTATCAGATCATAATGCACGATTGTGTGCACAGATCCCACAGAAATGCCAATTTTGGAGGAGATGTCTACGATGCTTAGTCAGTGATCCTCCAAAACAACGTTCTCCACTCGCTGGATCATGTTGTCACACCGGCTGGTGCGAGACCGTGACTGTCTTGGTTTGCTGTCGCAGGACAGGAACACACATTAGACACTTCCATAGTGTCATCACCACAAGCTTCAGCCAATTGGCGATGAATTTCAACAGGTGTCACACCACGAAAATGGAGAAAACGAATGATAACACGCTATTCTTGCAATGAAAACGCCATTTTAACTATCAAAAACAGTCCCAACCATCGTCACAGCCACTAGAATTCAAAGCACTGTACAGTGCTGCCATCTCTTTCATGCAGTCACAAAAACTCCATGTGTATTTAGAAAAAAAAAAAACACAGAAGTTCTTATCTTCACCCTCTCTTGAAAAAAATAAAAAGAAATTGTAAACTTGCAAAGTCAAACAATCTTCCAAGTAAAATGAAGCTTTGGGTGAAATCAATTTATTAAGGAGGTTCCTACTGTATATTTAAAAAATGCTAAACCTCAGTAACCAAGCTTCGTAATTATTCGATATTTGCTTTTTGCTGTCACCTGCTTTTTTTTCCCCCTAGAGGTCAGTTTTTTTTGAAATTATTGATTATTGGTTTAAGTAATAAAATAAAACTGTAACACTTCAAAGCCTTTCTAGCGACTAGATCTTTAACCATTGCACCCCTTTAAGCCAAATGTATTCCCCTTGTGTTTACAGGGAAACAGGCATTTTTGTAACGTATATCTCAAATAACATGAAGTAATGGAGGAATAAGCTCTTTTAATAGTGGTGTGTATTATGGGCTATCAAGGCAGTCACCGAAACCTTTATCTAAAGTAAACTAGAAATCAATAAGCAATATTAATAATAATTGCAATACCAGTCAGTTTCCTCCCATAAAGAATTAGTGCGTAGGGTAGAATACCTCTCGTTCCCTATCACTGAACAGAGGGACAAGCAGAGCTTCGGAAGCTACTGTTGCTGCTTTCTCTATGCTAAGGGGCAGTGAGGGACACGGGGGAGGAATGCAGGGTTCAACACGTCAAGGCTTCGGAACCTTACATCGCTACACTCATACGAGCTTCTCCGAAATGTACCGAACGGACACAACTGGCTTTGGAATTTCGCATAGCACGTGGAGTTAAAGGCAAGAAAGAGTGTGATTTCAATTATTGTGTGATTGTTACGGTCTTCTACAGCCGTATTAGTATTGTTTATTTCATAGTGTACAGTGTACCAAGACAGTTGCTAGCGCTCAATCTTCAAAATGGGTGAAGAATGTGTGATTAAACAATTAGAACAAAAACATTCTCGCAGTTTAAATACGAGGATAACTTAGTGATATCAAAACAGGGAGGGTCAACTCCAGATCTTCCGCTCTTGCAGTGTGAACAGAAGGAAAACATAAGAACCCTTATAAAGGGTATTTTAGTATAAGTAATTATGATAAGTACGGGTGGCTGTCTGGTTCATTCAAACTAAATAAACTTTATTGCTGGCCATGCTTGTCTGCAACTCAGAAACCACCCTGGAATACTACCGGTTTCGCAAATTTAGCTTATTTAATCACAGATTTGGATAAACATAAAAGATGAATAACTTCGTTTAGAGGCCACGATGAAAGTGAGGAGTCATTAAATGAAGGCAATTATATAGAACTGCTACAATTTCTGGATAATTATGATGTAGCACTGGTTTTTATAGTTTCACAATGTAGTTTACCCGTAAAGAAAGATGGCTGGAATTTATGTATATATAAATAGGTATGGTGAAATTGCTAGTTTTACGAGGCATTTTTTTTAAGTCTGTACCGTTTTGCGATTCTGCCGCCAAAGTGCTACCGTCGGCGTTCCACGCATGCGCGCTGGTTACCTACATCGCTTGTCTACTCACTGACACCATTACAGTCTGATTCTTCATTGTGTACGTTGGTTACTGAGTGTTTAATATGCCTCCGACAATCGTCAATCCCGCCGATTGTGAAGTACGAGCTGTTATACGATTTCTTAGTGCTAAAGGTGTAAAACCGATCGATATTCATCGTGAGATCTGTGAAGTTTGCGGACAAAACCTTATGAGTGATGGAATGGTAAGGAAATGGAGATTGCCGCACAAATGTGCATGATGAAGAACGGAGTGGGCATCCTTCGGTCGTTACTGAAGATTTGGTGCAGAAAGTGACCAGAAAGCGACTACCATTTGTACCTGCACTTGAAGAAACATCTGGTCGGTCAGCGTCTTCAAGACGATAACGAAGTCAAAACAGTTGTGATACAGTGGTTAACACGTCAGGCGGCAGAATTTTATGAAGAGGGTATTTAAAAACTGGTGCCACGTTATTACAAGTGCCTCAATATTCACGGAAATTATGTAGAAAAGTAGATTAAGGTACAGGCTTTCATGTAAAAATAAATTTATTGCGATATCTATGCAAGTCTTTTTTTAAATTCCAAAACGGTACTGACTTGAAAAACGTGTCTCGTACATTTTTAATTGTTTTAACAGCTTGTTTCAAGAACAATTTATTTAAATTTACTGTTTTCGAAGTTAACATTTAATGAACAAACCCTTATTGTCCGGATCTGGTAGGCCTAGTGATAGCCCAAGTCACAATCCCAGCATACGCCACTGTCTTAAGTATAGTTTGTTGGAAAATGTGTAGAAGAATTTATTGTATAATTTACACAAGATTTATTTTTTCACTGCTGTAACAACATATCTATTTAATTGTCACTGTAATTCAGTTGTTTTTGTGTACATAGTTTTCCTGGAACACTCTAAAACAAAACGTGCAAAGGGCCATTGTGAAAAATATTTTTATTTCTGTTTGTAAGCCGTTACAGTTTGCCACATGTTCCAAAGCGGTTAAATTGGTAAAACAGCAAAATAGTTACCTCGCGGTTATTTTGCCCAAAACAATGCATTAGTGTGATCTAAAGGGAACGTAGGAAACATTTAAAACACGTTGTCAGATAGGGTGCTATTTACAGTATTGATTGCTTGCCCCTATTGGGATTGGTGCATCGTGTTAATGTAAACAGTTGAGTGCCCCAATACATAGCAAGGTATCGGGTTTAGTCTGTACTGGCAGTTCCCATCCATCATGAAACAAGCTTCAAAAGTAATTCGCTCTGCTCAGTGCTACACAGCTTGTAGTGGCGGTCTTTTATTTTAGTAATTTCGTTATATTCAATTCAAAATTAGGTCAGCTTTGCTATATATTTTTGCTACAGTAGTACAATACTGTACTAAACCCTAATATTCAGTGTCTGTAATTCCACCTAAAATACGCACTCCAAACCTTACTCAATAAAAGTAAAACAGTTTTTTAGCTGTGTGCTTATATCTGTGTGTAAGAGACTGTCGTTCTACGAGGGCTGTGCAATAAAGAATTACCACGATTTTTTTGGACCATGTACATTTACTCATCTTCATAATTCTGATGGTCCTTCTCAAAATAGTCTCCCCTGAATGTGATACACTTGTCCCAGCGTTTCTGCCAGTCTTCAAAGACATGCTGAAACCATTCTTTGAGAGATCCTTCAAAATCGCCTTCGCAGCCTTCACCACTGCTTCTGATGATGGATAATGCCTCCCACGAAGACGTTTCTTAAAGTTAGGGAATAGAAAAAAATGTCACATGGGGGTAAATCCGAACTATAGGGAGGGTAACGCATGCACTAGGCAATGTGCGGCCGAGCATTATCGTCGTGCAGCATCCAGCCTGCTTCACGGAAATGTGGTCTTTTGCATCTGATATGGACTTGCAATGTTTTCAGGACATCCCTGTAGTACTCTCCAGTTACTGATGTATGTACATGTACAGCATGCTGATAAACCATTGCATGAATACCAAAGAATGAGATGACCATGACTTACCCAGCAGAAGCAACCACTTTTGTTTGTTTAGGGCTTGGTGATGGAGATTTCCACGCTGAGCTTTGCTGTTTCCTCTCAGGATCAAAATGAAGTAGCCAAGTTTCATCAGCAGTGATTACATTTGAAAGAAACTCCGGATCTTCCTCTAACATCAACTTTAACTGCATGCAGATCTGCATGCGAATGTCCCTTTGTTCGGGAATCAACAGTCTAGGAAACCATCGCGCACAAACATGTCTCGTGTGTAATGTTTCTTTCACCATCGTGTGGGTGGCACTCAATGAAATGTTCAGTATTTCAGAAAGTGATCTTAAGGTAATTCGTCGATCCTCACTCACAATGGCAGCAGCAGTGTTGATGTTTCCTTCCGTGGAGCACCGGGTCCACCTTCTTTGAAATTGATTGTCTCCCCACTTTAAACATTTTAAACCACCTTTGATCTGTGCTGTAGGGAAAAACAGACCCTCTCTAGGCCTCCTGTAATATTTTATAGGCCTCAAATGAAGATTTGTTGAGACGAAAGCAGAATTTCAAGGCCGGATATTGTTCCTCGAGTGTTACCTCCATTGCAGCGGTAGGCGATACTGAACATGTCTGAACTTGCCTGGTTCTCACAGATGGAAACCAGAAGTACCAACAATGAAACTACTACAGCGTGTTTGCTTCACATTAAGCTAACAGAATATAATAAGTTTGAATTTTAGTACGAAAAATTATGACCATAAAAGATTATGATAATTCTTTATTTATCAGCCCTCGTACCTGTTGCTCGATTAGTCTGTCTTTCTGTCTGTGATCAGCACACCAAATACCTACACCTTGGAGCAGCAACAGTGGTTGCGCTTCTGTTTCTGGACGAGACGTTGGGAGTCGTTATGGAGTAGAGGAGATGTTTTAGGTCAGGATTCTTTTGATACGAGAAATAACGCTGGAGAAATAGATTATTTTCCGGACCAGCTGGTTACTCTCCTTCGTCGGTAAAGGTGAGCAAGAAGATTCTCGCACAGAGTCCAGCGTTTGACTTGAAGTAAACAATGCTTGTTTCCCTCCCAGGGTTATTGATTTAAGATTTAAATCGTAAAGTTACTCTCTCCCTCACTTGCTCGCCACAACGATTACATCACGCCTTGCTTTAGGCTACCCGGTTCCGCGTTTCGACAGCTAATTTTTGAGTTAGACTCTACGCAGTCACATAACGGTACAAATTCACACGCGAAGCATCGCGACTAGCGGTGAAGCCGCTGATATCCCTTCGTAAAAATACTGCGACTTACCTCGCTTTCTGGCGTCCTCGCCCTATGCTAGCTGATCTACCAGCGCCTCTTTTCTAGTCCCTGTCTATTTCACGCCTATCACGAGATGTATACTTCGAGGGTGGATCAAAAAGTAATGCCTCCTCTTTTTTTCTCTTTTAATTGCCAAGAAAATTGAATCCAATTTACATAGCTTGAAAACTGCAACATTGACGATTAATTTGTAACTATTCAATATAATCTCCGTCCTTTTCCACAGTTATGGTCCACCTTTTAACTAGAACATGTATTCCACACACGGTCTTGCTTCCTAAGCCATTGACGCACGGACATTTTCACAGCCTCCTCATCTTCAAAATGAATCCCACGATGAGCTTCCTTTAGTGGCCCGAGCAGATGGAAGTCTGATGGTGCCTGGTCAGGGCCGTATGGGGGGTGAGGTAAGACTTGCCATCCCAATTTCTCAATTTCTGCAGTGGTGTAACGGCTCGTGTGTGGTCTCGCATTGTCATGCGAAAGAAGAACATCCGCCATAGTTTTTGTTGGGTGAACTCGGCGAAGACGTGCTTTCAGCTTTTTGAGAGTTCTGACGTACTGGAGAGAATTTATTGTGCATCCCTGCCCCAAAAATCAATCATAAGCACACCCTCTGCATTCCAAAACAGTCGCCATAACTTTCCCTGCCGACCGCTGAGTTTTGAATTTTTTTCTTCGGTGACGTTGTGTGATGTCATTCCATTGACTGCCTCTTTGATTCAGGTTCAAAACAATGAACCCACGTTACGTCTCCAGTAACAATTTTTTCCAGAAACTCCTCTCTCCTTAAAATGAAGCGCTGCAAGTGTTCGAAGGCTATTGTTTTCCTTGTTTCTTTCTTTTGGGCCGTTAACATTCTTGGTATCCGACGTCAACAAACTTTTGAGTAACCCAGTTGTTGAGTAATCGTCATAAAACTGCCTTTGCTGAGGGAGATAATGCGACACAATTCACCTGTTTTACCCGGAAATCACCACGAATGATGTCATCGACTCGCTGAATATTGCATGGAGTCACTGCAGTCACCGGCCTGCCGCTTCGCTTTTCATCTGCCAATGGTGTTTGCCCTTCAGCTTCGTTACAGCGACGAACCCATCGTCTAACAGCGCTGACATCCACCGTTGCATCACCATGCATATTTTTTAGCCTTTCGTGAATGCGAATTGGCGTTTCACCTTCCGCAGTCAAAAATTCAATCACAGAACGCTCTCTAATACGAATGTCGATGTCAGCTATTTTGCAAGAGGATGCAGTGCTGCCACCTGTTGACTTAGGAAGTTACTACTGCAGGGGATTGGAGAAAAAGGTTTGAAGAATTGCGGAAAATTCAAAGTTTTCACATAACTTACTTATTTAAGGGAAAAAATGGGAAGCATAACATTTTGACCCACCCTCGTAAATTTAATTGGAAGTTCTGTTTTCCTTATTGTAACCTGATTGGTCCTTTATGCCTTCTTTATCTATGCAGCAGTTTTATTGCAGCTCCACAGGGTGTATGTCCCTTGGCGTCCTAAGGGTATACTTCCTGTGTTTTTCTCATATAGCACATTCCTAGTGGCGTCGGTCCGGCGGGAGGATTTTACCTTCTTTTGTTTCTATGTTTCGACATCCTGTCTCGAACAATCCTTTCTACCTGAAGCTATGACTGCGTTGCTTTGCTTGTGTTAAACATTCTCCTTCATGATTAAATATTTGTTCTTATATTACTTTTTATATTCCTTGTTCCAACATGATTGTTAGTTTCTATAGTTGTATCGTCCCTCTCTTGTGTTCTAATATCGGAAACCTGTGGATTCTGCTTAAACCTTATATTATACCGAACCTAGTACAGGGTAGTAAGTTATAATCGAACCCACTGACGGCCTCCCTCTACTGCGGCAGACTGTCTGCAGTCGCCGGGAAATTACTCTGGCAGAGGTAGACTAACATCCTTACCTTATAATAAACGCCGGAGATGTTGACCTCTCGCTTTCCGTAGTAAGTCGCCGTAGTAAGTGGCCACAAAAGTTTGTATCTCATATTATATGAGAACCCCTAGTGGTCTACCAGGAAACATATGAGTCAGCTGGAGAATTTAATGTCATCTCGGCATGTCGGCCATAGTAGCTCAGTTGTTTATAGCAACCACACGGAAAGCAGGAGATCTGTGTTTCAAATTCCGGCTATGGCATTGCATTTTTTAGTCTGGCTCTATTCATTCAAATAAAGTCATGCTTTTAGAAATACTGAGTCTTCAGTTCAAAGTGGGCCATGAAAACATTGCTTTGGGTCTTATACGTTATCACTACCACACATAAAAGCGTAAAAAGAATAAAATAAACATATTAAGTTATGATCTACCAGTGTCCATTCATGCCACAGAGACAATGTTTTTTTTTACATTCATGCAAGAGGTTCTTAACACTTCTATAAATTCTGTTGCCTTTATCTAGCAATGCTAAGTATTTCCACTTAGAACGTTCACAAATTTTCGATGTCGAACAAACAAAACAGGCAACCAAAGAACGTTTGACAAGATATGCTAGGGCTTTATATGTTCTCAAGTTCAGCCTAAAGGCGACGCAGTAGTCCTACGCCACCTGGGAAGCACTACGAGAAGTAAACTCTGGCCACAGCAGCTAGACTAGTGAACTCATATAGCATGCCATGACACACTTTGAAATGAGCACCCGGTATAATCCTTCATTTGTTTTGTTTCCTAGGTAGCAGTCTATCCCTTTAATTACTAATGCATATACAGCAATGATACTCCTTAACATAGCATAAGGTAATGCAGACTTGGCTGGTGTTGAGATTTGTGGCAGCCGAAACCATTGACACCATAACAGGAAATCCAGGTGGGGTTCCGAAAGTGTTTTCAGATTCCCCTAAGCGCCTGTCAATCAATATCGCCGTTTCATCCACATTCAGGGAACTAACATCATACAGCCTTGCATAATAATGGGTAGGCATGTCAGGACTGTTGAAAAGAGGAATGCGCTTGATGTTGTGAAGGGAATTCTGCAGCACTGTTACTGTTCCCTGTGTATCATCGTGTTACTCATGCTGTATCTGGGCTCACTGGGCTTCTGTGGATGTAGGAAACATAGAATTGGTCTGAAACCCCCAATGATATTGCCGGGATTTAAACCACGGATCTTTCGCTTTCCTTGCGGTTGCTCTAACCAATTGAGCTACCATGGTAATGTGCAGACACGATATTAAATTCTGTAACTGATTCCAACTGGAGATTATATTGTGCCTTTTAAGTAAAGAATGCGAATCAGGAGGAAGGGAGGAGATGGTGCTGCCAGAGGTTGGAGCTAGATTTATCATCAACAAACAGATGTGTTGTATTTTGGACAATTTTTGTGTTAGTATGTTTTGAAAACTACAAACTTGATATATCCCTTTAATTACATCTTCGTGATTGGCTGGTTATGTTAATTGTATATTAAATATAATGAATGTATTGCTTGTCAGATACGAAAGAAAAAGTCACAAAACCTTGCAAAATGTAGTTTGAAAAGTGTGCTTTAAGTATGTCTTACTGAGTTAAAAGGCTTGTTTGGCCTTTACTTCTTCAGAAAGTGATTAATAAATGAGTTAGTCACAAGATTTTCTGCCTTCATTGAACTGTTGCACCCAGGAACGCACATTAGACACATCCATGGTACCATTTCCACATGCCTCACTCAACTGGCGATGGATTTCAATAGGTGTCACGCCACGAAAATGGAGAAAACGAATGATTACACGCTGTTCTTGCAATGAAAACGTCGCCATTTTGCAAGCCACACGACTGGTCATTGAAGATATGAATACCAGACCTGCCAACTCAAGCCAGGTCAGGGCTAGGCCCTCTACTGGCAGTGGAGTGTTTTGTAAGGAAGGATAATATGCGGCAGAAGATGAGGTTGGAGTTATATATAAGCCATCTGATGTGTTATTTTATGTGCCTAGAAGCAGCCTCGGGCGTTTTTAAATCTCTCCAGGATCGATGTCGTACTTACCTAGACCGCGGATGACGGAGTTCAATTGTGGGAGAGCTTTTGATAGAAGGAACGTGAAAGGGTATGGATGTAGTCTGTTACTGTGGGGATGCGTAGGTCACGTCGGATAACTAGATTGGGGATGCACCAAGGGGAGTCTGTGGCAATGCGAAGGAAACGGGATTGTAGGATTTCAAGACGGTGTAGGTGAGACTTGGCTGCTACTCCCCATATTTCGCTACCGTATGTGATGGCTGGTCGGAGTACTTGCTTATACAGGAGCAGTTTTGTAGGCAGAGACATGACGGATCGTCGGTTATAGAGAGGGTAGAGCATACACGGTCTTTGGCTAACTTTATTAGCCACATATGTAATGCGGTCTCTCCACGTCAATTTGATGTCGAGTAAAACACCAATGAACGTCCTCACCAGCTAGGTGAATTGGTGGAAGGTCCGCTATGCGTCTTCGAAAGAAGGTGGTGACCTGGCTCTTCTGTGGGCGGACGTGTAGGCGCCAACGTTTGAACCAGGTAGTGAGGAGGTCGGCATATTGTTGAATCCTGCGAGCACACAGGTACGTGGAGGTGAGAGCTGTATCGTCAGCAAGGAGGTACAGCGAGCAGCGTGGCAGGGATGGTAGGGTGTTGTATAGAAAGAAGAGAATGGGTGCCATGATAGTACCTTGGGGAACGCCAGCTCTGATGGGATGGGATGAGTCGCCATTTTAAGTAACAAAAGCAGTCTTAACTCTCGTTGCTGCCACTATAGTTCCATGCACTGTACAGTGCTGCCATCTGTCACGCATTCACAAATAGTCCGCGTGTATTAAAGAAACAGAAACTCCCATCTGGTTCCAGTCCTTAAAAAAGTAGGAGTTGTTATATATAACTTGAACACACTCGTAATTGCATATCCCTAACACATTTGTTCTGCATTTTAATCAGGATTCTGCCTTCAAATTAATCTTGGCAACTTATAGTTAGGCTTTTAAAATATCTTCCTTTTGGGATGTAACACTCGTTATCTTTTGTTTTCCTTGTGTCTGGCTTTCTATTTATATAGTATTTTCAATTATCATGATATTCCTGTACTATTATTATGTAGAGTATGTTCTAGAAAAAATCTAAATGTGTTGAAGGGTTAACTATTCTTGTAGCTGGCTGTCTTAGTTCGTAACTTCGTAAAAACTTCACCCTCAGAGTTAAAATGCTTACAAAGAGGACCAAAATGTTGCGGGAGATATAGGACTTTATTATCGTCTAAGTGCGGGGGTGTAAAACTGAGTGAGCCTTAAAATGAGCTAGATAGCTGCACTTAATGGCTACAAGTACAAAGTTCAACTAACATATTTCAGCAGATATTTCTGGCACGGTACTTTGGAGATACCAATATTAGCTCTGTGTAATACCAAATGTCTCCTGTGTTTATATACTCTTATCATACCAAAGAGAACTACGCTGAATAATTTATGTCCTGCAGGTTTTATTAGTACCTGTCTTTTTTAACGACAAGACTTTAATAAGGGAATATTTATAGGCTTTAATATGCATACATCTAACTGAAAATATCACCCATAGTAATGAAGTTCCAGTTGACACATTCAGTGCAGGTGAATTCACTGTACACCTTTTAATAGATATTAACTGACATTAAGAGTTTCCTAATTTTTCCGAAAGGAATAACAGAAGCTCCACAAAACACCCCTGTCTTTGTGAAAATAATTTTGAATAGCTCGAAATCATTAATCATTTCTGTATGTGGATTTAAAAATGAATAATCATTTTATAAAAGTTTAACCATATTGTTAGTTTGTAAAAATTCAAATTGTTAATTATTTCAGTAGAAATACACTTTGGTCAACGCTTACACTAGCAGAATTACGTAACATACACAAATACAATGCTCAAGTCCGTTGCCCAAAAACAAAATTTTTCACTCAATTTCCAATTCAGTTACCACTCTCTCAGTATGCATCTGTTTACAACAACTTTCGTTACGAGAGCTGTTCAATAAAAAAGGATCATAATTTTTTACGATCATAACTTTTCGCAATAAAATTCAATCTTATATTCTGTTAGCTTAATGAAACACAAACACGCCGTAGTAGTTTCATTATTGGTACTCCTGGTTTCCGCCTGTGAGAACCAGGGAAGTTCAGACATGTTCAGTATCGCCTACCGCTGCAATGGAGGTAACACGCGAGGAACAATATGCGGCTTTGAAATTATGCTTTTGACTCAACAAATCTTCAGTTGAGGCCTATAGAATGTTACAGCAGGTCTATCGAGAGTGTTCTTCCCTACAGCACAGCTCGAAGGTGGTTCAAAATGTTTAAAGAGGGGAGACAATCAACTTCAAAGGAAGGTGGGCCCGCTGCTCCAGTTACTGCTCTTACGGAAGAAAACATCAACACTACTACTGCCATTGTGAGAGAATCAACGAAATACCTTAAGATTACTTTCTGAAATACTGAATATTTCATTGGGTGCCACCCACACGTTGGTGACAGAAACATTACACATTAGACGCGTTTGTGCGCGATGAGTTCCAAGACTGTTGATTCCCGAACACAAGGACATTCGCATGCAGTTCTACATGCAGTTGAAGTTGAGGTTAGAGGAAGATGCGGAGTTTCTTTCAAACGTAATCACTGTGATGAAACTTGGCTACATCATTTTGATCCTGAGAGCAAACACCAAAGCTCAGTGTGGAAATCCCCTTCATCATCAACCCCCAAAAAGCAACAATGGTTGCCTCTGCTGGGAAAGATATTTTCATCTCATTCTTTGATATTTATGGAATGGTTTATCAGCATATTGTACCTGCACACACATCAGTAACTGGACAATACTACAGGGATGACCTGAAAACATTGCAAGTCCATATCAGGCGCAAAAGACCACATTTCCGTGAAGCTGGCTAGTTGCTGCACGACGATAATGGCGGCTGCATATTGCCAATGTTGTTGCTGAATAACTCGCAAAAGTCAACATGAAGTGCTTCCCTCACGCTCCCTATAGTCCGGATTTAGCCCCATGTGACCTTTTTCTATTCCCTAACTTCAAGAAACGCCTTCGTGGGAGCCATTATCCGTCATCACAAGCAGTAGTGAAGGCTGCGGAGGCGATTTTGAAGGATCTCTCAAAAATGGTTTCCAGCATGTCTTTGAACACTGGCAGAAGCGCTGGGAACAGTTGCATAACATTCAGAGGAGACTATTTTGAGAAGGAGCATCAAAATTATGAGGATGAGTAAAGGTATGTTGTCAAAAAAAAAAAAAAAAAAAATTGTGATTATTTTTTATTGAACAGCCCTCGTACAACTGCGTTTACGACTACACCGCTGGCGGGTCGCGATTATACCTCTGTTGATAATTCTAGGCTGTTCTAGACTGTTCTCTATCAATCAAGATGTCACTTATCTAACTTTATTTGTTACGGCAAACGTTTTATATCCACGCTATCTTTATCTGCCCTTGGTGTGCCCAAGCCGCGCTATCGCAATAACGGGTACGCGACAATATTAATGATTCTAGGTTATGAAACAGATATCCAATTTAATAAAATACTATTTTTAAATATACCTGTGGCTCGAGGAGGAGTCTTATTTTAATGTCTCTGCTAAATATTGCTTTAACTTGTAAATATATATATATATATATATATATATATATATATATATATATATACGAGGGCTATCCAGAAAGTAGATTACGTTTTGGAATAAAAAGTAAACAAAGTATAGGAAACAAATTTTATTATATACAGATGAAAGCCACACTCAAATACTACTTTTCGACATAGTCACCATTCAAATTAAAGCATTTATCGTAGCGATGTACGAGCTTGGAAATTCCTTCGTCGAAAAATTCGGCCGCCTGCGCCTTCAACCACTTCGTTACCTCTTCTTGCAGCTGTGCGTCGTCATCAAAACGCTGCATAGCCAGCCACTTCTTCATTGCTGGGAATAGGTGGAAGTCGCTCGGTGCCAGGTCGGGACTGTACGGCGGATGAGGAAACAACTCCCGCTTAAAAGATTCAAGAACTTCACGAGTGACATTTGCCGTGTGGCGCCGGGCGTTGTCGTGAATCAACAAGATCTTAGAGCTCAACATTCCTCTGCGCTTGTTTTGAATGGCTCTTCTGAGTTTCTGGAGAGTTTGGCAATACCTTTGAGAGTTTATTGTAGTGCCTCTTTCCAGGAAGTCCACCAAAATCACACCTTTTCTGTCCCAAAAAACAGTCGCCATCATCTTCCTTGCCGACATTGTTTGCATGCATTTCTTGGGTTTTTGGGGAGAACTTGTGTGCCCCCACTGCATTGATTGCAATTTCGTTTCACAGTTCACGTGTTTCACCCATGTTTCGTCACCAGAAACGATGTGATCGAGTAAAGAGTCACCATCCTTATGGTAAACGTCCAAAAAGTTCAACGCTGCAGCCATTCGCTGATTTTTGTGGTCCTCTGTCAAGATTTTTGGAATCCATCTTGCACAAAACTTGTGGTAATCAAGCTTTTCGCTGATGATTTCGTGCAACAAACTTCGCGAAATTTGTGGAAAACTCAAAGAAAGTTCCGTTATTGTGAACCTTCGATTTTCACGGACTTTAGCATCGACTTTTTCGACAAGTTCGGCAGTCACTATGCTGGGTCTCCCACTTCGATCTTCGTCGTGAACATTGGTTCGGCCATTTTTAAATCTGATGACCCACTGACGCACTCCACCTTCAGTGATAATGTTGTCCCCATACACTTCACAAAGCTGCCGATAGATTTCTATCGGTTTACAGTCTTTTGCAGTCAGAAACCTTATTACTGCTCGCGGGATTTTCAATTAACGCAGACATTTCAAACCGTCACAGTATCTGAACGGAGCACAGCACGAACCTCTCACTAGCACGGCTAGATGCCGACTGAGCTGCGCAACGCTCTGACCCCAAGATGGCCGCGCTAGCCCCGCCCCTAGCGGAAACAGACGAAAACGTAATCTACTTTCTGGATAGCCCTCGTATATATATATATATATATATATATATATATATATATATATATTGTAAGCTTGTGGGTTCATAGAATTAAAAGGCCGAGTTGCAGAAATTAAAGATCTCCTTTATTTTCCTAGCAATACACTGTCCAATTCTCACGTAACAACATTACATCAAACAATCTTCCAAGGTCGAGGACAATAAGAAACACTTGCAGCTGATTACATTAGCTCTCGTTACAACAACACTGACTGTTACACAACAACTGCTTCACAACTACCACTCTAATCACTAGCCATGGCTTGTTTTTATACACAAATTCATGAACCGAGAACCTTCTGGAGAAAACAAGAAAAACAATCATTCTCCGTTAATCGAGATATCTCTAGAATATTCCAACACTGAAACCCTATCCGAGCGGCAAGTCCTTTTCCTCAGTTATCTTCCTTGCCGGCGCTTTTTTACAATAGCCGCGCTGTCATTAACTGCTTAGCAAGGCTCATTATTACCATGAAACTTTATCCGTCGATTGTTTTCTTATTTGTGCCGAAACTTTTACGCCCGTTGCCGTGACAATATTTATAGCCAAGCACGTGCAACTATTTTAGAGAAAGTCTGAATATATGAATTTGGGCAAAATATGTAGACCATTAAAGTGACCACTAAAACATACAAGTTTAAAACCTGGTGAAGATACATATAACTGACTACATATTTGAAAAATCTGCAACAGTATTTTTGTGTTGTATTTCGAAAAGGTATGAAAAGTTTATAAATTTATAAAAAAAATGATTATGTAAATATATTTAATAATTTATATATGTAAAAATATATGTAATTTGTGATTGGCCGTAGTAATAATTGTATGACGTAATGTTGTGACGTGTAATTAAATCGGTCAATCACAAAATTAAGAGAGGAGTAACGATAGTTACGAAAAATCAATAATCTGTACTGAGATGTTTTGTAATGCTAAGTGTGAGCAATAGTGATGCAAGATCAAGAACATTTAAGTAATAGTTTGAATCTGTTTAAATATAACAAAGTAAGAATTTATCGATATGTTGGAAGTGACTGGGGGAGGATGTACAAGTAAATTGTAATCTAAATTATACAATTAATAGTTACAAAATTTGACTTCTCCGAAACTTTTATTCCGAACCTCGCCTTAAATCCAAGATTCTCATGACTCTTAGTTAACCAAGCACAATCATCAAGAAACAAATCAAAATACAACGAATTTGTTATTTCTGGCTTCTCGACGTGGATCTTCAAAAAGTCAACGTGCATCCCATCTCAAACATAGAAATCCCGTACTAAATTGCACCCGAACGTGTGGCTGATTAAGATGGAGACAAATGAACGACGAATAGTTCCAAATTCCTGTCCCAAATCTATCTAAAGGCCTCAAGATATTTAATGAAGAGTTGAAAATTTAGCAAAATACTGCTTTGCCCCTTTTAATGTTGTACCCTCTTCTACACATTTAACATTACCGCCCTTGTGTACAGGATTCTGCATTTCAGAGGACTGAAATATTATTGTAATAACTTTTTAACACTATTCTTCCCTTTCTCCCTGAATAGAGCTTCTTAGTTTTCAATAAACACCGCCTAAGATCGATAAACCAAGGTATTTCAGTAAAATGGAATAACGTCACTCCAGGCGTCCTATTTAGCGCCAGATTTATAGTTCAATTTTGGAGTCTTTCTCACTTAAATTTAGTTCTACATCCAAGGAGGCCTGAGCTTTTGTATGCATTTTAATTGGACGTAAAGATGTAGCTAAAAGAGCGTGTCTGCCTCACGTTCAAGAGGTCCCGGGTTCGAATCTCGGTCACGGTGAGTTACCTGGATAAGTTTTTTCCGGGGTTTTTCTTTATTCTGAAAGACGAATGTCAGGTAACTCTAAGCTCCATGGACCCCGGACGAATTGGGCATCATTTCAACTATTTTCATTCATCGTCCGATATGACTAAATGTTGGAGGACGTAAATTAAAAAAAAAGCTAAAAGTTAGAAAAAGTAAGTTCTACTCATAAAACTTCAAAATAAAGAATACCTTATGATTAATTTCTAAACTTAATACTTTATTCGAATACCATTTAATATTTTATGTGTATATTATCTCGATCTCTCACATTAATGATCCTTAATTATTGAACTATCTTCTTATTATGTGCTTCAACTTGCAAGAGTTCTCGCCTGTAGCCAATCAGATGCGTCAGAGCCTTCACCGTTGCTACCTCGGTATCCCCACTCCTTTTATATTTCCCTCTCTGTCGCACACTTGCGAGTGTTGGTGGCGCTAGAGGGAACGCAAACTGAATTTTCCAATGCAGTTGTTGTAATCACAATTGCAATATGAATATTCGTATAATACACAAATGTTTTAAATATTTAGTTTAAAGTTAATTATAGCTAATGAATTACTTATTTTTCTAACCCAACGAAAATACCAGCGGTGCATCCGTATAGCTGTAAATGTTACTTACGTTAAGAGATAATTCATCATTGTCATTGTCTTCAACGTCTGAGTATTGCAAATTTATGATGTTAGGTTCCAAAATCTCGTTAAGTGCTATTTTTTCCAAAAGTCGTCTTCTTGTAGTTTATCTGATGTATCACACAGTTTTCCCAGTCGTGTTTTGCTCCTTATCAATTTCTTCGTGAATAAGTCGTTCCACGTCAGTCAATTTAAAAATATTATTTCTGTTTGCAACATAATTTGAGCCCACATTAACTCTATTGGATTGAAGGGGCAGAAGGTGGATTGCGTCTCATTGAACAATCTGATACACATTTTCATGGAAGAGTAACTGAATAATGCTGTTTTGAACTCTAGAGTAAATAGAGATTACGAACCGTTCATAAACAACGATTCTGTGTGACCAGACACGTTCTGGCAGACCAGCAAGAAGTGTATTGTTTCCTCTCATCGAATTTAACAAACACTTTGGCTTACTTTAAGTACATATTTCTTTCACCACCTCATGTCAAATGTTTACGTTTCAGTACTAAGTAATTTCAAACATACGTTCGCGCATATGATATTCATTACAGTGCTTACGTCACATAACATTGTTACAATATAATGGTATCTAATTTATTTGTATTAAGAAAACTATTTGAGCTAACAGTAATGGATTTTTACTGTTATGTTAAATACATTACTCTCTCCTTCCTTATGGATCAGTTTTTGCAAAATCCGAATTTCTGTCTTAGTGCGAATTGTATTTTTTAGAGATTGAATAGTTTGCCGCTGGGCAACACCACTTAGGGGGAATGTCATACGACAACACAGCAGGACTCCGATTGGTTGTTCACCTAGTAGGGCTCAATGACAAACACATTCCCATTTGAAACACATAGATAATATTGTCTCCAGGTCATTGGAGGTGCATTCCATCCCGAACCAAGAGGCAAGGACAATCACAGATTGCCTCGTGGAGCAAGTTTTCTGCCGATTTGGGGTACCGTTAGAGCTGAACAGTGACCAAGGCACCAATTTTGAGTCCAACCTGATGAAGGAGGCACTAGAGAGACTTGGGGTTAACAAGACCCGCACAACAGCTCTACATCCCCAGTCGGATGGCATGGTCGAACGGTAAATCAAGACTTTAGAGGAACACTTGAAGGTCGTGGGCAGCCATCAGCGAGACTGGGACGTCAAGGTGCCACTGTTCTTGCTGGCCTACCGCTCGTTAACACACGACACCACGGGGATGACGCCAGCCAGCTTAATGTTCGGCCGAGAGTTACGCCTCCCTTGTGACCTGGCTTTTGGAAGCCCTCCGGTGGCGAAACAGCCAGCGACCGAGTATGTGGAGAACCTGATGGACCATCTCCACGACATGCATGAGATGGCTCGTCAAAACATCCAGAAGGCGAGCGACCGCATGAAGACCCGATACGACAGGCAAGCCAACAGCCAAGTGTTCCAGCAGGGTGACCTAGTCTGGTTGTACCGCCCTACCCGGACCAAGGGATGATGCCCGAAGCTCCAGCAACCATGGCAAGGACCATACCGGGTGGTGAAGAGGATTAACGACGTGGTCTACCGCATCCAGAAGGTGCCCCGAGGGAAGATGTTGGTGGTACACCTGGATCGCCTGGCCCGTTACGATAGTGCTGTTCGGGACGACTATCCTTGAGGAGGGAGCGGTGTTGCCAGGTCATTGTTGTTTGGAGGCAGCGCGGGTAACAAGATCAAAGAAACGGCAGTGCAGTGCGGAGACAAAAGCTTGCCGAAATGGTTGGCGGGAGCAGACGGATTTCTTGAGAGTTCGCCTTTGTTCTAGCCGGTCTCGATTGTTTGAGAAATTTCTGGAATGTTAGAAAAACTATAAAAAGGCAGCCTGTCTGCCAAAGAGAGTCAGTCATTCGGTAATTGAACGCGTGCGGGTAAGCGGCTGTGTTTGTTCAGCTTGTATGTTGTATTGTGTATGTGTACGAAGCGTATTTCTACGGAAATGAAGTACAATTTTTTTGTGTTTGTAACTTGGACCTTTGGTTTCACGAACCCACAAAGTCACAATAGATTTCTGCGTCTTGTATCTTTAATGTGGTTCATATACGCCTGCTACATCTAATATCACGTTGATTTCGAAGCTTGTTTGCTTCTCTTCCTTACCAAATTCATTATTCTAATCCCCCATTGCTATAAAGTTGCAATTTGTTACACATTAATATTTTTATTAGGTATATCAAATATATCATATTTAATAGTTTGTTTAATATTTGCCTTCGTTGAGAATTTCTTTTAAAGTATTTTTGGGACAGTATAACTTTTTACTGTGAAATGGATGTCAGTTACACAAATTTCGTATTCTTTTTCTCATTCTCAATATAAATAATTAATTTTGGAAATTTGTAATAAATAAATTATCGCTTCAGAGCAGAAAAACGTGAATGTAATTCCGAATTTTACAATCCTCACAAGTTGGTTACAGCTAGCAACTGTTCTCACCTGTAGAGAAGTCAAATCTTCTGAAACATGACTACGCTGGGGCTTATCTCAACTCGCAATTTCTCTCCAACTCAGTGAAGCGAAGAAGCAAGAGGGGTGTTCCTTTTGTGTCATATGGTTCCAGTGGGTGGCGTGTGGAAATGTAACTCGGTAAGCTCCTGGACTAAGTGTACCCAAACTTAAACTTTATTACTTCTATACTCTGTAAGTATAGAATTCTACCCAAATGCTCCATGTCCACATTTCGCTGAAAATTCACATTTTAATACCTGTAAATGAAAAACAAACATTTTTTTAAAAAAGGCCCATGTCTGTGTTTATTTATCAATATGTGTGTTCGCTAAAGGAAAAAAAATTCAAAAATCGGGAGGCCATTTAAATATCACTTAGAGTAAAACTGAAAAATTCAATGCCACGGCCAGGATTTGAACCACGGATCTCCAAGAGATCTCCAAATCTCCAAAAACACTAGCCATTAATTTCCATCAATTAACTTCAATCACACTTAGTATTGTGATTTTGTGGATTTTTAAAATTAACAGTCTTATTTGCAGAAATGTAAAATGCTATTTGTTGCAGCAAACAGTAACTTTGAACACCCCTTGCAGCAGTAAAATGACGTGGCATACACAACAGCAGTCTTCAAGGTGGTCTCGCTCTCAGCTGCACGTAAATAAACAAAGCACACTCACTTTTTTACGTCCACCAACGCTAAATCATATCGGACGGGAAATGAATTGGGTGAAATGACGCTCAAATGAGTCCAGGGTCCATGGAGCTTAGATTTATCCGACATTCGTCTTGAAGTATAAGGGAAAACCCCGTAAAAATCTTATACAAGTAACTCACCCTGACCGAGATTCGAACTCGGGACCTCTTGAACGTGAGTGAGACACGCTACCATCTACGCTACCGAGGCGGGCACACTCACAATTACTGAACAGCTGCACACACAACAAACAACTCACTAACAACTGACTCCGCTCTAACACATTGCGCGCTTTTATACCTCCAGTCATCGTTCTAGAATGCAGTATCGCTCGCGTCACAGTGAGACAGACAGAACTATCTAGACATCTTTGTCTCTTTCTTTGTTTCTTTCTCTCTCTCGGCAAGCGTTCAGCGCTCAACCACGCGCCGTGTGCGGCTTGCGGTAGCGGCACAACAATGCCTCAGTGTAAATTTGCTATATTCAAGAGAAACGACACAGCTAAACTAATCTCCATGCACAAAGGCAGCCCGCCTCGGTAGCGTAGATGGTAGCGTGTCTACCTCATGTTCAAGAGGTTCCGAGTTCAATTCTCGGTCAGGACGAGTTACCTGGGTAAGGTTTTTTCGGGGTTTTCCCTTATCCTGAAAGACGAATGTCGGGTAACTCTAAGTTCCATGGACCCGAAGGCATTGAGCATCATTTCACCCATTTCATTCATCGTCCGATATGACAATGTTGGAGCACGTAAAAAAAATAATATAGCTCAAAAATACCTCTAACGACTTCGAATTGATTTTTAGGATTCTTTCAAGACAAATAAGATGTATGTGACGAATTTTACTGTGAATATCTTGTGAAATCATTGTGATCTGCATGAATTGCACGAATTCTATAATTAGCAATCGGGAGAGGTGGACAAAATGTTAAACTATACCTGCACATCTTTTCAAAGTACATTATTTTGGCCAACAATTTCCTTGAGTCTATGAAGTGCACTTCATTCACAAGAAAAAAGTATAGTTTTGTATAACGGTAGACCGCATAAAGCAAAAGCAAACACCATACAAGTTTCTAGATCACTTTAGCACATTCCTGTTATTTCAAACAACTTCTGTTGTAGCAACCACTTTCGATACATCAGTTATGGTTTGCATTTGTAATGTTGTCTCTGTTCAGTTGTTTCTAAAAATTTTGATTAAAAACCCATACTTTTAAAGTGTCTATTTGTACAAGAAATGAAACTCATATTGGCGTTTCTTTCGGAAGGAAGTTTTAAACGTACTGAACAATATATACAGGGTGCCCCAAAATTACACCGATAAATTTTGATAGCCGATAGATAACATAATTTTAAACCTTTTTTGTTACGGAAAGTTTCTTGCTGCGATGCTTCCTTTAAGCGCTAGAGAGTTAATGTCAAATGTTTCAACGCATTCCCTTTGCGATTAAGACAAACTTAATGTGCGATATTCTACCGTACCGTCTTAAAGGCACCAGCTATCTCTCTTATTTCACCACCTGAGCAAGTTATTTGTGTCACAAGGTCCTCTTCTGTTTCAACAGGTGTTTCATACACTACAGTCTTCATGTGCCCCCGTCAAATAAAGTAAAGTGGAGTAGGGTCAGGGCAGCCTGCCGGCCCGGCAATGGGTCCACTTCTGCCTATCCAGTGATTGACCCATGTAGGCGTATAGACCCATTTTCTGTCTGATATGAAGGGGTACTATGTCCATTAGATCACGCAAAGTTAATTGCAGGAATAATAACTAATTTTAAGCATCAGTTGGCAAAACGGATAACTTATATTAAGAATTTATCCACAATATCAGCTCACATAAATATCTAATCTCTGTTTATGTGACCTCTGAAATGCAGCATGGGGTTTTCGAAGCCCTAACATGAATTCCGACAGTTAAATAACTGCTGACTAATAAAATTTCTCCATCTGTGAACATTACATGAGATGCAAACATTACATCGTTTTCAATTTTGTCCAAATACCCAGGTGAAGTGTGGAACATTTCCTACAGAAGTACTATGACTTACCATTAATTGTGCTAATTGACACGAGTACTTACTGCGTAATTGTTCTCAAAGCACCGCAACACATCTTGCTTGCCCGCCTCGGTAGCGTGGTGGTAGCATGTCTGCCTCACGTGCAAGAGGTCCGAGTTCGAATCTCGGTCAGGGTGAGTTACCTGGATAAGGTTTTACCAGGGTTTTCCTTTATCCTGAAAGACGAATGTCAGGTAACTCTAAGCTCTATGGGCCCTGGGCTCATTTGAGCACCATTTCACCCATTCTATTCATCGTGCGATATGACAATGTTGGAGGACGTAAATTACAAAACAAGAAACCACATCTTCCTCGTTCTCAGCAGTCCGTACAGAACATGGCCATCCATGACCTCCTGTTCGTCTATCCAAGGGGACATGACCAGTGTCTTTGCGAGAGTACGGCGGAATATGGCACGTTGATGCACTTTGTGTTAGTCACAATAGCCGTACGTTACATTTGCTTTGACATTAACTCATCTCGCTTAAACGAAACACCCAGCAAAGGACATTCCTTAACAAAGGTTCTTAAAATTATGTTATCTATTAGCTCCCCAAGTTTGTTGGTCTAATTTTGGGACATTGTCTATATACTCACCTTCTACGATATACCAGAAATTATATTTTCTGCGACAACAAACGTTGTCGAGACATTGACTATTTTGCTTTCAAGTTATGAAGGCTGCCACTTTAAAAGTGCTGTCGATATTCATTTGTATTTTTAACGATATCGTGGAATTTTAAGGTAGAATGCTAACATTTAAACATCAGTGTCGACCTAATCTTCGTGTACCAACAATACATTTTTATTGTACGTACTTCTGAAATGGTTTCCTTCGAGTCACTCGAAGTAGAGAAAAATAAGTTTTCATAGGAGAATTTCATGTGAACTTAATAGATTATTTGACATTTCAGTTCAAAGGGCGTATTAAGATTTGCAAATTTGAACGTCTTGAACCCAATTTTAGCAAACAGCTCCCACGTACAGTTCCCAAAGACAATGTTTCACTGCATATTGTAATGTCAACGACTCGATCAGATACCGAAGTTAAGGTGCTTAAATGTTACACAATGGGTACTCTGAGATCGGTTCGCAGCGTTGCTACTGGTTGGCGCCAGAAGAGAAAACGTGTTCACAGTGTATGTTATTTTTATACTTCATGTTTTGATAATAATAGTCAAAAAGATTAGTGTTTATAATAAAACAAAGAAGTAATGTAAAGTAAGTAATGGTCTAACCATGACAACGTACCAGGATAAGTTGTTGAAAAGATTTTATTCTCCTGCTTATAAAAGTCTAAGGGTAAGATGTATATTTGTCTATCCAAGTGTGTGCAGAAACAATTTCATAGGTGCCTAAGTAGCGTATGCGCAAGAAAAATAGTTCCCCATGAAATCTACCGCTGGTTTAAAAAGACTACATTAATAATATCTGTAATTGTTTCAAAGAATTTTAAATTATTAATGAGGAATTAAATTTCCCTCTTTAAACCAGAAAAGTATTATTCATTCTTCAAAAAATAAGATTATCAGTATCGGCACCATTACGGCGATCTTGGGAAATCTCATCGCTCAACAATTACAGATGCGCCTAATTATCCAGAGTTGCAGGAAAAATTTCTAGATTTATTCAAGATCGTCACCAAAGGTGACAAATTAATCTGTATCCACTTTCATTCCAACGAATATCGCTTCTACAGTAAAGACAGAACGTAAGTGTTTACAGATTTCTTCTTCTTTAACTTCCCTACTTACACTACGTTTGCGGTTTAAGGGGATTCTTGGTCCTCTATCCCTAAGCCTGAAGTCATTGGGTTGAGGAATAGATTCTGGAAGGATAGAGAACCCAGGAGGTGGATCAGCCCGATGCCTAGTGTGAGAGTGAGAGAAGTGTATGACAGAATCAGGGTAAAATCATGAAAGAAAAGGTGATTATGGAGCAATTGGTAGAATGATGGCGTGGAAAACCGGAGATCTCGGAGGAAACTCGTCCCTGAGACCTTTGTCCAACACAATCTCACATGCAGTTGCCTGGGATCAAACCCAGGCTGCTGGGTGAGAGTCAAGCGGTCTAACTGCTCGGCCACATTACGGCCTGCATTTACATAAGTGTTTCATAATGCAAGTGTTCACAACTGGAAGCTTTACTGGGTCACAAAAATGGGTAAGTAGGTATACTCAGTAGTGACATAATATTGTAACCCAATTATCGGAAGGTACGACCAACTGGAGCTGGTTAGGGGGCAGGAGGCATTTAAACCACGCCTACCCATTTATCTTGTAGCGCTAACTGAGGGGATGGTTAGGGAAGTGTCACGAGGCAACTCTTTCTCCTCCCCCTGACGTCTGGAACAGTCGGGATGATGTTCCGGGCCGCGAAGCTTCCCTAAACAGCGATCTTCCTATATACGGGCTGCAGTTGACGAGTCAGAGAATCCGGCACACCCTTCCAGCTACCGATCCATTAGCCTCCTTGCCACCCTCTCGAAAGTTCTCGAGAGGCTAATTCTCGCCGACTTGTCCCCAATATAGGGAGACATTCAAGCCATTCCTGACCACCAGTTTGGTTTTCGTCCTGGGCACTCGACAGTTCAGCAGTTACTGCGTGTGGTGGAGATCACCACCCTGGGTTTCCAGGAAGGTGCCTTCACGGCCGCAGTTTCGCTGGATGTCGAGAAGGCCTTCTCTACGACATAGCATGCCGTACTCCTATACAAAATGATCCACCTGGGGCTCCCAAAACAAATGATCAACACCCTATACAGCTTCTTGCGACATCGTTCTTCAAAGTCTCAGTCGCGGGGAAAACATCAACACTAAGGCCAGTGAGAGGCGGAGTCCCCGAAGGCTCTGTGCTATCCCCCACCCTTTTCAACGTCTTTATGGCAGATTTCCCCACAGAACCACGAGTCGTAATGGCACAATACGCTGACGACGTGTTTCTGATTTGCAAGGTCAAACACAACCTCAGAGCCTTCAACCCCATTCAAAGACATCTCCGCCTAACACAACAGTGATGCCGGCGTTGGCGGATGTCCGTAAATCCAGACAAAATCCACGCCATACTTTTTACAAAGCGCCACACCCCCGCAGACTGCCCCAATTTCAGCTACCGAGGTCGAAGAATAGAGTGGTCTATCTCTGTCCAGTACCTAGGAGTAAACTTGGACAGAGGTCTAACTTTTCGCCGACACATCAGGGACATTTCGGCGAAGGTACAGGGAGCAGTCGCTTCCCTGTACCCAATGTTGGGGTCGACCTCGATGCCAGTCGGCATGAAGTTGTATCTCTTCCGAGCGCTGGTAACCCCGGTGATGCTATATGCCTGCGAGATCTGGGGCATGGCAGCAGACAGCTGGATAGCATGGCTTCAACGTGCACAGAATAGAGGACTACGGTCTATCTATTCTGTGGGACGTTATTTCCCTACCAGGTTGCTCCACGAAGCATCGGGTCTTCCATACGTGGAGGATGAAATTAGGCACCGGGCTTCAAAATTATACGAAAGTTTACCATCACACAGAAGCGCCCTTGTCAGATCATTGGTAGATTATGACCCCACTAGACGCAGATCTAGACTGCACCGGGTCCCCCGTGTGGCATGCGGGCATCCTAGATAACCCAGGAGCTATTCCTACCAGCAGCTAAAGTTGAACTCCTCGTAATTCTTCTAAGCTGTTTGGCATCTAAATTTCTCCCCAAATAAAAATTAAACAAAAAAAAATATTTGGGTGCTAAGTACTGCATCCTCCCCTTCAACCCGAAGGTACTTCGGTAACCTCTAAATTAACTCCCAATCAAAAAACCTACATCACCTTCATCCTACAAAATTCAACTCAAATCCTACCTGCGGTAAAACCCTTAATGGGTGGGCACGCTGCAAAAACCTTCTGGCTGTATACAGCCAGCCAGCACGAGCGTGCGAGCGAGTCAGTTCAGTTCTTGGTGAGCAGCCGTGAAGATCGCAGTGCTAGCGAACGGACTGGAAGACTGCGTACGTGAACCAGAGGAGTTTTTAGTCAGCTCTAGAGAGAGTCGTACGTAGTAGTAAGTGTGGAGTGAACCTGTGACAGACGAACCTGTGGACTGTAATTGTGTGCGTTACGTAATTCAATGTAAACGGCAAGTGTACCAACTGCAATCGGTGGAAATAAAGAACATTTTGAGTTTGTGCAACTGGACTTTTAATTTCACGAACCCGCAAGGTCACAATATCCATCGAATTATGGTTGAATAGAAGGAAGTCGAAGTATCAGGGTGCTTAGAAAATCTGTTAGTGGTCCCCTAGATAGTATAATTGCAAAACGTATGCTGGAGTTACGGAAAGGGAGATTTAGTACGTGATTCAAAAAATATTAAAATATTTCTTTAGGATTCCAAGATTTTGATTTTATACAAAAATGATAAATGGATTAGGATATATTGGTCACATGGGTATACATTAATGAAGGAAGGTTGGAAAGCATCAGATATTAATCAGTGCTAAGAAGTCATTCAATTTTTACAATGAGTAGATATCAGAATTGGTTAGGTGGTTATACATATGTTAAAGCTTCTAACAAAAATGAGAGTTTGGTTTCATTTGGTAATATTGAGATTGAGGAATGAAAGGAAATATTTGTTGAAGGAAAGACGTCAAGCATGTAATGGTAGGGAAGATGAGATCCATTTATACAAACCACCAGAGAAAAATAAATGATTTGTAGAATATATTTAAATATAAATTAACAGTCACCAATGAGAAAGTTATTTAATGACTCAACACATCTCTCAAATGTGT
Source organism: Mantis religiosa (assembly GCA_030765055.1). Classification (NCBI taxonomy): domain Eukaryota; kingdom Metazoa; phylum Arthropoda; class Insecta; order Mantodea; family Mantidae; genus Mantis; species Mantis religiosa. The sequence goes on from CM060957.1 coordinate 42,121,498, forward strand.
AAAACTTTCATGAAATATAAGTATTAAGTAGTAATGGTTACAGAAATGGATATTGGCAGAAGAAAATTTGTGTATTTGTTATGATTTTGCGTAGTGCCTGGTGAATGTTTGGGACTAATACCAGACAAATACCTGACCTAATACTTTAAAATATTTAAAGAATAGATTCATATTCTATATAGTGAACTCTCTGTCTCTCCTGCAGATGTTACTCAGGAAGGCCGAGATTCCCGACTTCCACAGAACCATTAAGTGTACTTCTTCAGTCAAAGGCGTCAACTATATTTCCGCAACTCAAAACCGGAATTGCCTCTACCAATATCAAAACAGAAAATATACGTAGAGATTGACAAACATAAATAAATAGCTTTAATGTACTTTATTAATACAGCAACGATGCCTGGTATGACAAGAGGAATCAGAAACAGTTGACTTAGATTTTTTGCGTTAGCAAACCTAGATATTATATCTTGGATCGGAAGCAGTGAAAAGATATCATCTGTTACAAACAAATGACATCCAAATTCACAAAATTGACTTTCAATGTTACTATGGATACTGTCAACAATAGGCATTCCCCTTCTCGTTACTTAAGCTCTGAGAGTCAACTTAATTATTATTTAACAAATTTAATACCTAGCTACGATATAAAACAAGAATAAATATACAAATTTGTAAAACAGCTGCAATGTTAAATATATTTGTATGAGGAAGCATATCCCAAGTTTTCTGGGAATAGGCAGAAGTCCCTGAATAACCTTTTTGTGACCGTGAGAGGTATATAAAACCTTACTGCACAAAACATTTGGTTCTCTTGAAGCACATAAGTGCTATTTGTTATTAGTTTGAAGTTAAAATAGTTATTTATTAACTCGCGGTTTCGTTTTACGGAAACTAGCCGTTTTACTTTTCAGTTGGTCATGCAAAGAATAGAATTTAGAAATCCTTAGATGGTAATTGGCTTTTAAAATGTCCGACCGTTGTTTTATCTACTGCACCAATGCCCGATTTCACCAACAAATGTTAAGACTTAACACGAGTTTAGCAATAGTTAAAACAAAAATTGCATTTCACCAACAAGTGTTAGCGTAACACAAGTGTTAAATCGCATGTTAAACTAACACGCTGAATTTATAATGTAAAGTCCTTAACAATTGTAAATAGTCAAGATGGCGAGCATGAACTCAGCTGTTGATGTCGATTTGCTGTATTTAAGACTGTCTAAATGGCATTCGTAATAGAGTACGGCCTATGAGGAGAAATGATTTTGAGGAACTATCCGAAGAAAATTGTCGAAACATTTTGCTATGAAGGTTACTGCGGAAGTACAAGAGAGGTTAGAACATGCATCGAAAGGAATATGGCAATCTCGACTTTGCTTTAAGTATCAATAACCTTGCGATTTTATAATTCACTGAATTATGTGGATAATACATTATCCCCCTCCCGTCTTGAAACGTTCAAGTCACTTGCCCTTCTTCGCTCCTCGTTTTAAATTTACGTAATACTGAGTTAGAATATACATCGAAAGGAATATGATTATCTCGCCTTAGCTTCAAGTATTAGTAACCTTGCGATTTTATAGTTCACTGAATTTTGTGGATAATACATTGTCCACCTCCCGTCTTGGAACGTTCAAGTCACTTGCCCTTCTTCGCTCCTCGTTTTAAATTTACGTAATACTGAGTTAGAATATACATCGATATGCCGATCTCGTCTTTGCTTCAAGTATTAATAACTTTGTGATTTTATAATTCACTGAATTATATGGATAATACATTGTTCATCTCCCGTCTTGAAACGTTTAAGGCACTTGTTCTTCGCACCCCGTTTTAAATTTACGTAATACCGACAAGTTGTTTGGTGCTTGTAGTAGTGACACATGCATTTGAATTAAATTCGTTTCCAATATTTTCCCCGCGACATCTTTCTCTTTTACATTCACTGCATCCGTCCTCTTATTTACCACGATATCCTTACAGTTCGTCACCATTTCAAATAACAATTCTTTCTCCGTCGATGAGAAACTTGTCTCACGGCTTTATTTATGATTTTGTTCATCCGCCATTTGTGCAGACGAAAATGAAAATAAAAACGCATCGGAGTACTTCAGAAAATCATCCATAGCCTTCTATAGCTGTGATATTTACAAGTTCCTTGGTGTTAACACAGGTTTGTTAACATTTTAAGAAAACAGTGGTGAAATGCAAGAAATTAAACATTAGTTTTAGCGCTCTGACAATTGTTACGTTACATTTGTTAAAAACGATTTTAACATATGTTGGTGAAATCGGGCATAAAGGTAACGTTGAGGGGGTAGAAGGTTGCCTAATAAGTCCCAGGTACTAGCCTGCAGAGCAGGTAGAAGCTATGCTAGATCACCAGGCGGCCCCACCGAGGTTATTCGGTAGTCTTCCCTGTGAGGTTGACGCGCGTATGTGGCGTATCCACTTCCATCCCATCTTGACGTTGTCAACGGGGGAGGACTTTTTAAGAAAACAGGTATTGCCCTATGGAAATAGCCCCGGAGTATCCATCGCTCCCGAGTTGAGGGAGGCCAGGGTCTTAGAACCTACGGCTCCTGGACTGATGGGGTAGACCGTCTACACTTAACTGTCATGCGAGGGGTCGCGAGCTCGATTCCCGATTGGGGTGGAGATTTTTCTCCAACCAAGATGATTCCCAATCACGAGATTTGCCGCGAAACAGGAGCATTAACAGTAAATTCTGTCAACGGACCACCGCTTCGTACCGTGGTGGTAGCGTGTGTGCCTCAGGTCCAAGAGGTTCCGAGTTCGAATCTCGGTCAGGGCGACTTATCTGGATAAGGTTTTATCTGGGGTTTTCCCTTATCCTGAAATACGAATGTCGGGTAACTCTAAGCTCTAAGGACCCTGGGCTCATTTGAGCATCATTTCACCCATTCCATTCATCGTCCGATATGACTTAGCGTTGGAGGACGTAAAAGTACAAAAAAGAAAAAAAATAATTGATATAGTAGATTTGGTGAGGACCTTAATAGCAAAAATACATTGGAAACAAGAACACCTGGCTTTCTGTACTATAAAGTCTGATCGCACTATCAGTTTCCGAGAGCAAGATCGCACCGATATTGCATATAGCGAAGAGAAAATCGGTCGCAGTAAGTTATTCTTCTCTCTTTCTCGGCGTTGGTGTCACCAAAGAGAAAAACAAACTGAAGAGAAATATGCAAGAATTTTGTAGTATTTTCTTCTTTTCCCTTGTCAAGCTTTTATGTAGGGGAGAAAAGGTTTACAATTTTATTTTCGATCCACTTCTACAAAAAAAAAAAAATAAATAAATAAATAAATAAAAGGACTACCTGTAAGGTGAATGTGACATATTGACTACGGTTCCTTGTCAAGCTTATCTTGGCTGTTAAGTATTTGGTTCAGCTTAGATCATATATGCTCTGTAGCCGGTTCCATTAGTTGCATGTATGCTGAGGTTTTGGCACTCAGCCCGGAGGCTTATTGCGGCCTTTCCCAACCTCAAACCAATTGGGTTGGGATTACTTGCGGTCACTAACTAATATACAAGACACAAAGGCAAGCTTTGAACATAGGTGCTGATCCCTTGAATAGCACTTCACTTTGTCATTTAGACAAGTGAACGGTAAAATATAGTTAAAACTTTCTGGCTATTAAATTGTGAACAGAACTTAAGCAGATTTTTCCAGATTACCTCCTTAAATCAGGGAGTTGAACCAGATTCCGGAAATCATAATGTTTTATTTGCAGTGAAATCTCAATATCTAGTCTAGGGCTGCAATAGGACACTACCTCTTACTTTGATGGAAGAGAAAGTAAGGACTAAAAATATTACTCTAACAATGATCTAAAAATGTTGCAAAACATTATAGAATTCTAAAATTTCTGATTCATGATGCTGTTTGCTTAAATGTCTAAGACAATTGCCCGCCTCTGTAGCGTAGATGGTAGCATGTCTGCCTCACGTTCAAGAGGTCCCAAGTTCGATTCTCGGTCAGGGTGAGTTACCTGGATAAGGTTTTTCCGGGGTTTTCCCTTATCCTTAAAGACGAATGTCGGGTAACTCTAAGCTCTATGGATCCTGGGCTCATTTGGGCATAATTTCAACCATTTCACTCACCGTCCGATATGATACTGTTAAATTTGGTGTACCACAAGGCTCTGTATTGGGTCCATTATTATTTATTTTATATATTAATGACATAAAAATCCCACCAAAGACTACTGTTGTAATCTATGCAGATGATACAACAGCCATATGCTGGAATAAATCAATAGAAGGGCTGAACATCACTCTAAACAACACTACCTTTGAATTGCTGAACTATTTTCAATCTGTCAAACTACAATGTAATATCCTAAAGACCAATATGATGCACTTCAACTTCCTAAAAATGTATGATGGCAATATAAATCTAAAAGTAAAGAGTGACCTTGTGTCAGAAGTGAAAACACAAATTTTTGGGTATTGTGTTAGATAATCGACTAACTTGGACTGGTCATATTGGAAACATATGCGGTAAAATTAGTATATCATTATATATCTTAAGATATTTTAGCAAGTACAACAATACAAATATCCTAAAATGAATATACTATGGATGTATCTATCCATATCTAATCTATGGAATAGAAATATGGGATTCAGCAGCCACAATACACATGAATAAACTGCTTATTTACCAAAAAAGTGTGTTAGGGTCATGTATAACCTAAAAGCAAGAGAATCTTGCAGGGATACATTTATAAATAAAAAAATAATCACCATCTACTCTCTGTATGCTTATACAGCTATAATGTTTATTGTGGACAAGTGTAATCCAGTTAAAAACAGTCAGGTACATGAACATAACACCACAACCAATACGAATTACCATAGAGATAGTGTAATTAAAACTGTCTCTCAAAAGGATGTACATATACTGGGAATTAAGCTTTACAATAAACTGTCATCTGATATTAAATCGATAGCTAGCATCTCAAAACAGCAGTTTAAATGGAAGTTAAAGGCTTTCCTCATAAATAAATGTTTATATAACTTAAATGAATTATGACATTTCAGCTTTAATTTTACTTGAAAGTGATAAATTCATTAAGCTGATTAAGGGATCACGTGTAGAATTAGTTTCTAATGCTATAATTGACTCTGTAAATTAGATTCCATTGTTGTAGAATTGACTATGTACAAGTAGTATTAAGTTTTATATTGATCTTTGTATCTCGAACTGACGTGTCCTATAACATATGTATTATGTTCCAAAGGATGAAAGAAATACAATAAATACAATACTTAACGTTGGAGGACGTAAACCAAAGTACATTCAGTAGTACATTCTAAGACAATTATGCACCATTTGTATCTGGAATATCCAATTATAATCTATTATAGCAAGCACGTAATATTTTAGCGCAAGACCACATACCAAGCGTGTTTTTGAGTTTTGTTTTGTGTGTTTTAGGATTCAAAGGAGAAACCAGTGTAAAGGGCTTCACGTTCCTTTAATCACTACCCACGCATTTAGAGACTCCGTGTAATTTAATTTCAGCTCTCCGAGGTTCTCTTGCATGCAAGTAAACTGCTGATGAAAGAACAGACACGCTTAAAGATTGGGCACTAAATTCTTTCGAGAATCCGCTGTTCGAAATTACCTCTGTACTGCACAACTTGAATCTTGTCTTGCAGCAGTAAATCTTGAATGTGTATTTGGTTTCCATTTAACGCTCTCAACCCTCTTCTGCTTTAGAGAAGTGATGTTCAACAAAGGTTTCCGAGACCCTATTAATCAAAGCAGCTGTCGACACTCCAAGAATTTCCGTCACTCATTATAAAAATTGCAAACAACTGAGGTGCTGAGAACCATAGTTTTGACAAAAACAGATGTTTGTTAAATAAAAATTTCCATTACGAAGTACGATGTACATGTTTATTGTCAATGAATGTTACATTGTTGGAAAGGCGAAACCTACTGCTATTTTTCAACGTAATCACCATTGCGATCGATGCACTTTTGCATCCACTGTGGCAGTTTTTGTATACCCTTGTCATAGCACTCTCCCGCCAAGTTGCGCTCAGCCTCGTTTTTCAAATCATTGTCGGTCTGGAAATGTTCGGTCAAAAACTTGGTCATCGTAGTCTTTCTGACTTCAGGGATAAGTTCTCACAGCTCGCGATCTGTCACACGGTGATCTTTAAGCATTTCTTGCTCCACTTTTGTAATTGTTTCGGCTAAAACCTAAGGCCGATCAGAACGCTGTTCGTCATGGACGTCTGTACGTCGGTCTTTGAACTCTCTGACCCACTTTCACACGTTTTTGACGTCCATACACTGTGGCCCATAGACTTCGCATAACTGATGATTAATTTCAGTGGGGGTAGTGACCTTGGCACTCAAAAAAACGGATTACTGCTCGAAACTCGCATTCGGCGGCAGGAGTGATAGGAAGCTCCATCGCAAACGGCTGCCCAGCCAAGACTAATGAATACAACGGGTTATTTGTGGTGGAGATTTGAAGGGGTGAAACCAATCTACATGCCAGGGTTGCCGGATCTCGCTAAATAGCGTTCCTCATGGCTCCAGCGCCTTGGATACCTTATTTTACGGACATGCCTCGTAAATGTGAAATGTGTAGTGTTTAACGCCCGCTTTTACTACATACGGCACCGCAGGCGGTGACACTGATGATACATGAAATGAAGATGGAGCATCGATGGAATCAGATGGCGGGGGAAACCGGAGGTCCCGGAGAAAACCCGCCCCAGCGCCTTGTTGTCCATCGCAAATCTCACTTTGCGGTCACCTGGGATCGAACACGGGCCGCCTTGGTGAGAGCCAAGGACACGCCTCGTACATATTACTTGCGAACCTGATGTAAAGAGTAATGTACGTTGGCAACACTAGATAAAAATTTAACAGCACAGAGAAAAAAAATTATATAATTTTTAATTGATCGATCAGCAGTACAATTCTTTACAGATCAGAGAGAAAAGAAGGTAACAGAACAATACATTAAAGAACAATAACACTCAGGGGTGGGCTAACAGGCCACCCCCTAACTACATTAAGCTACAACTCCAATAATACTCTCTGAGAAAGATATAAGACAGACATCAAGCACTAGAATGACTCGAATCAGATGTATCACTTAGAAGCAGCTCCTGTGGTAGTCTCCTCTTGAAGCGTGAGGGCTGGCGCGTGCGGACACCGATGTTATAATGCACAGCTCCTGGAACTTCTTGCAGCGTGGAAAAGAAACGACGAGTGATCCTGCGAATTTAGTCGTGAAGAGGTAACAGTCCTAGTTCGTGATGGAGCTGCTGATTACGGATGAACCATGGAGCTTTGGTAGCGATGCGCACGAAGCAATTCTGTATGACCTGAAGACGACGCAGATGACATGTGTGTGCGGCCCCCCACACTTGGCAGGCATATGTAATAAGCGGACGAACGAGTGATTTGTAGAGTAACAATGAAGACTGTAGGCCGAGGCTGGAACGGCGATGTAACAGAGGTGAGAATTTTGAAATTTACTCGAAGGCCAGTGATATAAGACGATCGATATGAGCACGCCAGAAAATAAAATGATACTTTATGTTCTGGGCCCTTATGTAACTGAATAACAGGAACAATTGGTGAGGCAGCTTCTTATGAATTTTTCAGTAAATCGAAGATGGCATAAAGCACAGCTACAGTTCGTTGACCACAAGATTGGTAGATGTCTGGAGTGCCCACCTCGGTAGCTTAGATGGTAGTGTGTCTGCTTCACGTCCCGAGTTCGAATCTCGGTCAGGGTTAGTTACCTAGATAAGGCTTTTTCCGGGGTTTTCCCTTATCCTGATGGACGAATGTCAGGTAACTCTAAGATCCAGGACCCCGGAGTCATCTAAGCATCATTTCACCCATTTCATTCATCGTCCGATATGACTTAACGTAGGAAGACGTCTGGAGCATGCAACTATGCTAAAATCTAAAAATCGGCGACGATATCTTTACGTACTTATGGTTTTATTATTAAAATGGTTCTTATTTTTAGCATTGCGCTATTCCAGAAACAATCTCGTTTTAAAACTACATATAAACTTGTTTACTTTTTCTACAATGCATTCGTAATAGGTAGAGGAAATATGTAGCATCCAGAAGATTTATGTCATGATTCTACCAGAAATACCTATATTTGAGGCCTACTGAAACTGCAAAATTACTGTAGGAAATAGTCCATATGTGTATGAGAGAGGAAGAGTTAGAGAGAAAGAGCGATCTTAAGTACCACTTAATCTATCCTGGCATTTCTTTAAAAAGTCCTATTCTTCCTTACGGTCACATGCTATACGTTTCCAAAATTCTGGGTGGTTAGTATCCTTTGTAGAACTGTTTTATGAAATTCCAATCCTTTTTCGTTGAATTCGAACATCAAAGACTACTGTTTGCATTTTGTCACAAATATAGAAAATTTAATCATTTCGAACACAGTGAAAAGGCTGACTGAAGAAGCACAGATATATACAGCTTGATAATCAAGTTAAGTAGTAACGTTTCTTTGACACAGTTAATTTTCTATCCTCACGCCATCTCCTGGCTTGGCATTTAATTTACTAAAACAGTCTTTTGTTCAGTAATCCGAATATGGATTGTGTTTTGTCTTTGTTTATATTTGCGTTATATCCAGTGTTTCATTTGTGGTTATAACATTTAATAAATATCCTGATGCTGGGACAGATGCACACTCCCGAAACGTCGATTTTTAATCGTCTTTTCACCTAGCTTGCTTCCCGAGAAGTATTTGAACATAATTTTTGTATACTTTTGACAAAATCCGATGTATTTGCATATTTTCTCTCAATTTCTCGTCAATGCTGACGTTAGAGGACACTTGGATTCCCTCAGAAGGAGGGAGACGGAGCATCTGACCTGAGGGTTGAGCGGTCGTCCCAACGCCTGATATGAATGGAATGCTGGTGGGGGAAACCGGAGGACTTTGCTTTTTTTCTAATTTTACGTCCTCCAGCGTTAAGTCATATCGGACGATGAATGAAATGGGTGAAATGATGCTCAAATGAGTCCAGGGTCCTTAGAGCTTAGAGTTACCCGACATTCGTCCTTCAGGATCAGGGAAAACCCCGGAAAAAGCTTATCCAGGTAACTCAGCCTGACCGACATTCGAAATCTGGACCTCTTGAACGTGAGGCAGACATGCTACCATCTACGCTACCGAGGCGGGCAACGACACATTTGTTGAACTCCAGTACATCTGTTGGAACATGGTGCTTTTTGCGTGAAGTTCAAAAATATATATTATAATTTTCATTCTCCTGGCATTTCTGAACAGTTTTCTCTCTGACATAGCTGTTGGCATCTCATACGTGTTTTTGAACATTTGGAATATTAAAAAAAATCTTCTGATGTAAGCAGTTCTTAAATTCTTTCTTCATGTATCCCCATATATTTTAAGCGATGTCTCGACTGTGACAGTAATGTTTTGAATCCTAATTTAGGAAGTACTGCTTGCTTAATTATTCTATGCAATGAGCAATGTCTGACAAATTCATTACACTACTTATCGCAAACTCTAATTATATCCTCAACAGCATGTTGCACAAAAAGGCAACAGTGAATTGGCAAAGACTGTGCCTGAGATGCATACGACACCATTACCCTCCCCTTCCCTCCCCCCACCTGTGCTGGTTCATTTCATTCTACGAATTATATGTGGTGGTGAAGGAGAGAGATACATAGTAGGTTCGCCTGCAGGAGTTACAGTCAAGGCCAGGAGCCAAGAACGGTAGACTCAGCTGTAAGGTGTCGCAGTACATAGCCATAACAATGCATTCGAGTCGCTAGGCACACTTGTGATGGACAAAATGAACTTTTGCTGTCCAGTTTCTCCAGCTCGTCAGTCTACCATCTCAGTCTTCATCCTCCTCACAATCACTTAGTGCAGGTAGTTCGCCAGAGCAAGGTGCCCAAATTGATACTGGATTACACTGCCCATCTCCATTTCTTCAGGAGAAGTCGAACCTCTTCTGATGAGTAAGTCCTATCTTATTGCTATAATATAATTAATGTGCATATTTTGAAAACTCCTCTGTAATACAGGTTATGAAACATTCAGTTTCGTAAGACATTGGCACAATACACAAAAATGAAGGTCAGAAAATATTCGTCTAGGATTTTATAAATATGCTAAGATCAAAAGGCATAAAATTAAAGTCACGTGTGGGAACTGGGCCCTTTGTTGGTCACTTCTATTAGCTATTCTTAGTAATAGAACAGTGTGAATATAATACTCAGTAAGCTGCAATTAAACATGGAGTTTTGTAGAATTCAGAAATTATAAGTTCAATGAGAATCTCATAATTTGAATTTACAGATATTCCTTTCATTTTGTTCTCTCCATATATTTGTTTTATGCTCAGCGTTTATCACGACAAATTTAAGGTGGAACTGCTATTCTTTTTCTAACATGTATTTAGTTACCTTCAAGATAGGCAAATAATTTCAATGTTTAGATTTAAAGGAGAGATTAAAACGCATATGCAGGTAATGTTTAATTTAGTACTAGCAGTTCGGCTGTTGGATTTAGTCCCATACACGTTAAAACAACAGACTGTCGATGTATTTGCTGGCGGGTTCGACATTGAGTGCATGCAGTGGCGTTACTCGGGCCTTGCAATGCATCGTATTTTTGTGTCAATTGCAAGTGAGAAATGAAACTTTATTTGTAATAGGCGTATTGGAGGCTTCTTCAATGCTATTTTGAAACTTCTTTTGGAGTTTCTTCACCGTAAATTTCAGTTCAAAGTATGAAAATGTACAGAACAGCTATGAATAAATATAATAATTTATGTAGTAATGTATGTAGTTAATATATAATTATTTATAATAACCTTTTTGTAAGTTTCTCCAATGTTATTTTGCCGACAGTCCTATCGGAATTTAATTTCTTTGCCGTAAATTTCACTTCAGAAATGTCAAGAAAAATTGTGATAAATTATAATAATTAACAACAATAACAATTATTATTAATAGCAAAATTGTGGGAGTTACTCTAATGTTGATCTAACCCAGAGGTACCATCCAGTGTCACTGAGGGTGACTCCCCTCCCTTTCCCCTTCAACTTTTCGCTTAGCGTTGCGGAGGTGCAGGAGAACAGCTGACTGTCATTTGCTATTGCGGTACGTCTACACCCCTTTGTGTTTTAAAACAAATGACCGTCACCATGTCACGATACAGAGCACGACATCGACAAACTGATAGCCAGGAAGAATAAGAACTCCACTTAAATTATAAACTAATAATTATCAACATGTAGCTATGAAAGTATAATTCACACTGTTATTCAATACACATTATGCACATAAAAATAAGAACAAATAGTTAAATAACCCGCAACAGAATCTTCTGCGCGCTCTTCCTCACCCCAATATCTGTTACGTCACCTGTGAAGGTAAACTAAGAGGGGGAAAAGGTAACCACCCTGTTTCCCCTGAATGACACCACTGATCTAACCATGGCCTTACAGGAATTTCTTAGCCGTCTAATTTCCTTCCAGACATTGTACCTTTCTTAAGAATCACAATGAATTATGATAATACTTAATATAAATAATGATACGTATACCTAATAAATCGTTTTTAATAATGTATTTTGGAAAACTTCTCGAATTCTCATGTGGCCTACAGCGTTATATTTATTTTGTATTAATTACACGACAAATTATCTCAAATTATTTAAGTTGGCATTCAGAAACTTTTATTGCATATAGATTTTAGAATCATTTATATACTTATGCATATCATGGTTTATTTAGAATATAGTTTTCTTAATTGTAAATAATTATATATTAAATTATCAGGGATTAATTTTTGCTAACACAAAGAACTGAACAAACTAAATGGATACTAGCATTGAAGTATAGCTCACATGCCTCAAAATTTCATTTTGCTTAGTCCACCAAAGAAACGGAATACTCCTATCAGAAAGTTCCATACAAACAAAACACTATTCAAAGTAAAAATTGAAAGCAAAAGTCAAGATATATTAACAAAGAAGTAAAAAACATTATTTTAACATTGTGGAAACTGCCAGAGTACCACTGATACCATTTTTAGAGCAAAGCTTACAATGAAATGAACTACGAGGCTATTCAATAAAGAATGATATTAATTTTTTTACAGTCATAAAATTCAGTCTTATTATATTCTGTTAGCTTAATGTCAAACACACCGTAGTAATTTCATTGTTGCTAGTCCTGGTTCCCGCCTCTGAGGACCAGGCAAGTTCAGACATGTTCAGTATCGCCTACCGCTGCAATGGAAGCAACATGCAGTTAAAGTTGATGTTAGAGGGAGATCCGAAGTTTATTTCAAACGTAATCACTGCTGATGAAACTTGGCTACATCATTTTGATCCTGAGAGCAAACAGCAAAGCTCAGTGTGGAAATCTCCTTCATCACCAACCTCCAAAAAAGCAAAAGTGATTGCTTCTGCTGGGAAAGTTATGGTCATCTCATTCTTTGATATTCATGGAATGGTTTATCAGCATGTTGTACTTGCACACACATCAGTAACTGGACAATACTACAGGGATATCCTGAAAATATTGCAAGTCCATATCAGGCGCAAAAGACCACATTTTCGTGAAGCAGGCTGGATGCTGCACCACGATAATGCGCGACCGTATATTGCCAATGTTGTTGCTGAATATCTAGCAAAAATCAACGTGAAGTGCATCCCTCACCCTCCCTTCGGCGCTGGGGCGGGTTTTCTCCGGAACCTCCGGTTTCCCCCACCATCTCATTCCACCGGTGCCCCATCTTCATCTCATGTATCATCAGTGTCACCGCCTGCGTTGCCGTATGTAGTAAAAGCGGGCGTTAAACACTACACACTCATCCTCCCTACAGTCCGGATTTAGCCCCATGTGACCTTTTGCTGTTTCCTAACTTGAAGAAATGCCTTCGTGGGAGGCATTATCCATTATCAGAAGCAGTGGTGAAGGCTGCCGAGGCGATTTTGAAGGATCTCTCAAAAGTGGTTTCCAGCATGTCTTTGAAGACTGGCAGAAACGCTGGCACAAGTGCACCGCATTCAGAGGAGTTTATTTTGAGAAGGACCATTAAAATTATGAGGAGTAAACGTACATTGTCAAAAAGAATTGTGATCATTCTTTTTTGAAGAGCCCTCGTAAAATATATTCCCTGTAAATCGTCATTTTTGTTAATAGATAGAGAATTTAGAATACAAAATGATATATGGTCTACCATTTTAGAAAATTCCATATAAAATATTAATATATGTACATACAATGAAAAATATGTCAAAGTGTAGAGGAAATTTCATTTCATAGAATTATGAAATACTGCAAAACACTGAAAAGCTTTGGGCCTCGGCTGCTGGGCTCATGCCGTCCCGCAGTAGCGGAGCGTGTCCGTTGTCCTGGCCTGTCGGGGGAGGTCTCTAACCGAGTAAACTGTAGGGACCCTGCCCTCTGTACTGTCGTGGCTCCTTGGGTCAGCCGCCCTCTGTGTCCTCCGCCTCAGCCTTTCTCCCAGGGGTGCCCCACTTGGGGGCACAGGAACAATGGGCCCAGCATGGTGTCCTATGTACCGAATCTGCTCCGTAATGTAATGTTAATCATCAGTTCTGTGTGCAGTTTAGTTGTGATTCAACACTTCAGTTAGATGAGGCATTTGTGTTTTGTTTGAGTGTGTACAACAGTAAACGCCTAAGCGATAGAGTAACAAATAAAATATGTTTAGTAGTAATTGCTGTTCATATGTTTTACAATACGAAAAAGCATCTAAAGCTAACCTATTTAAATGTGAAAACTGTGATAATATACTGCAAATTCTCGTTAATATTTTCATTATATTGTCCACTTTAGGTGTAATTTGATTCATGCTGAATTAAAATGATATTCCCAGTGCTTAGCATATAAAAAGCCGCTTTCTAACCGTAAAAATGGTCTTGTAGATAACCAAGCATTCCATAGGGTGGTGCAATATTGATGTCGCGGGTTACAAATATGGACGTACCCATTGGGTTATGAAAGCCACAATCACGCAGCGGTTTTCGGCCGCGTCCCAGAGCATTGTGAAATGCTGAATCACATGAAATACACACACTTGCTAGTGGTATTTCAATTATGCCGCTGTCCACGATACACTAAATGCCACCGCGATCCCCGTAAATGAAATTAAGAGGAAAGAGTTGGGCCACACTACAGGATGTTGCCAAAGCTGCCTCTGGGAGCTCTTTGCAACTGGGATTATCAGATGTTTGCACACACCATGCAACATATACATTAGGGATGAATTTATTGCTGAAAGTCTACAAATCGTACACATTATCACAGAGTAAGCAATGAACTAGTGTTCGATAACCACTGACGCTTTTATGCTTTGTACATACAGTTATATTTTATAAAAAATAGGATTTTACCTACGGCAGAAGACATTAAAAAGTTACCGGCATTGTATTTTTGAGGTTCCATGCATCAAAATGAAGGGAAGGGAGGGAAATAGAGAAAGAGAGATTGGAAGAATAAAAGTGAAGAACCTTTATTACTTTGTAATTTATGCCAACACATTCGTATTGCTTTCCGAAGAAAAATTTTGAATTCTGAGTTTGTGTTTTAATGGTTTTTGCAATCTCTTTTATAATTTATATTGTCACGATGGCGGCGATATGCACAAAGAGATAGTGCAGGGCGGTGATAAAGAGCCTGCCGTCACAATAAAAACAGCGCGGAGATAAAAGGCTTGCCGACACAGATAAAGTTAGACATCTGGAACGTTCGTGTTTCGATTATCTTCTGGAACTGAGTAGAGATATTTAAGGAACCCGCGACCGTTTACTCCGTAAACGCAGTCGAAATGAGAAAGTAATCGGAACTGAGTATCGTGTGCCTCTAATTGTGTATGTGACGTAATTCTGCTACTAAAAGGGTTGACCAAATTGTATTTCTACGGAAATAAAAAACATTTTGAATTTCTGCTACTTGTACTTTTAATTCTAAGAACCCACAAAGTAACAATATGTTTTGGAATAATTTGTTTTATTTATAACGTCGATTCTATTAGTGCTCTTTTTTAATGTAGTGAGTCAGTGTTATGTTAGCAGCGGAAGTTCGAAGATTACGGCCTCTTGTCAAACCGGGAGCGATGCAAAACTTCGGGGTCCTTTCCTTGGGAAAATATCTTGAGCCTAAAGAGACCCCCCCCGAATCGGCAACAACGTCAAAACGGGTAGAAGTGGATACGTCACTTACGCGTGCCAACACCGCAGAGAAGATTACCAAATAACCTCGGTGGGGCTTCCTGGTGATCTAGCATATACCTTCTACTAGCTGAGCAGGCTAATACCCGGGACATTTTCGGCAACCCTCTGCCCCCTCCGGGCGGCCAAAGCCTGGCTGGAAGTACCCGATCTGCCACGGGTATTGGGAACACACTGCCCCGTCGAGTCCAACCCAATCCTTACAACTTCCATACGAAAGGGGCTTGAATGTTCTGCCCGAGGTTCCTATAGTAACGTCAGAGGTATCACGAGTGCAAGGGGTCGGCAGCCCTCGCACCACAACAGATGAAGTGGACGGATTCCAGTGAGTGGTTGAGTGAGCGAGCAAGTCATTGAATGAGGAGTCAGTGATTCAGTGAGTGGAGCGAGTCAGTGAATGAGTGAGCGGTTGTGTAATACAGAAACAAACTCCAAGAAAAAGATCACTTGTTATGATTAATTCCGTATGTTTTGTTTAAATCAAGGCGAATACTTTCAAGAAATGCCTCAACAAAGATAACCATTGTATATAAAACAGTATGTTTTATATATAAAATATATGTAAATAGTATTATTACTTACTTGTTCCAAGGATTATTCATCAAAAATTGCTAATACTGTGACAAATAAAATGTATTCAGTTGATGCGCAATCCATAGGTTTACTTTTTTCCAGAGCTACAAGTTAGCTGGACACACAGTATAAATGACGTCAGAGGTACCGCACAGCCATCAAATGTGGAAAGGTCGAAAACAATGTAACCTTGTACTCTGCGAAGTAGTGGATGATTGCCTTGCAAGTGCATGAAGACGCGATGTACTACACCTTTACCTCGCTCAAGAGGTCGCGAGTTCGAATTTAGGTCAGAGTAAGTTACCTGGATAAGTTTTTCCGGGGTTTTCCCTTATCCTGAAAGACGAATGTCGGGTAACTCTAAGCTCTATGGACCCCGAGCTCATTTGAGCATCATTTCACACATTTCGTTCATCGTCTGATATGACTTAACGTTGGAGGACGTACATTAAAAAAAAGGCCCTTGTATATATTACTATAATACAGACATCAGAGATGAAATTTGTAAGAGCAATAGCTGGGTATACTGAAAAACACAAAAAAAAGAGTGAAGATATCAGGAAAGAACTGAAATTGAAGAAATAAATCATACTATCGCTTAAAAGAAAATTAAAGAATGAACATAAATAAACGCGTGTGGCGTTTATTGACTTTGAAAAAGCCTTCAATAGGGTAAACCGATGCAAAATGTGGCAAATATTGGAAGAACGAGGATACCCACAACAATTAGTAAAAACGGTACAATGCTTCTTCTTCCAAACAAAAATAAAGGTGAGGAACAATGGTTAAATTTCTAAAAAAAGAAATCTTACTAATCAGGGTGTCAGACAACGGTGTACTTTATCACCTACACTTTTTAGTATTTATATTGACGACATAGTGTGCAAATGGAAGCAGCTAGTGAATGTAGGTTTTAAAATTTCAAATAAAAACTTTTTAAACATTTTATTGTTTGCTGTGGACTTAATTATTATACAACATAGCGAGTCTGCCTGCAAAACTCTATTTTTAAACTTAGTGAACTTTGTAAGCAATATAATATGAAAATTTCTTTTATAAAATCAAAGGTAATGGCATTCATTGGGAAAGAGCCAATTAGAACAAAAATAGTTATAAATAATCGTTGCATTGAAAAGGTAAGCTGATGTTAGTTATGACAAGGAATATGTGTACAATAAAATATGCTAATTTCAAAGAGTGTGTGGAACAATAAATAGAAGATTTAGAAACAAAATACGTAAAGAAACAAAATTGAAGTTCTACAAAGTTATGGCTGTACCTATACTGACATACGGAAGTGAGACTTGGACGTTAACTAAAAAGTAACAGAGTAAAATACAGGCTTCAGAAATGAAATTCTTGAGAAGTGTGAAAGGATGCACGAAGAGGGACTTAATAAGAAAAGAACATATAAGAGAAAAGCTGGACATTTTTAGTATGAATGATAGGCTAAAAGATCTCAAACAAAAATGGAAGGAACATGTTGAAAGAATGCCAGATAATAGACTTACAAAACAAATATTACAGTATCATCCTAAAGGTAGGAGATCGGTGGGCAGACCCAGGAAACAATGGCTGGAGGACTTCGAAGGCGGAACAGACACTTGATTGCCTATGCCATGAAGTGTAGAAGAAGAAGAAGAAGAAGAAGAAGAAGAAGAAGAAGAAGAAGAAGAAGAAGAAGAATGAACATAACAGAACACCTAAAATAGCATAAACTGTAAACCCAAAAGTACAAGAAACCAGGGAAGATAGAAGAAAAGATGGACAGAACAAATTGGAACCGAAAAAGTCGGAAGCCTTGAAGTAGAGGAGCAATACACAAGCACCTAACCCAAGGCTGGACTCGAACGCGCGACCCTCTGCGCGGCGGAATACTCGACATTCACTGCAGCGACCGTGGCGTCCAGGGCTGGCGGATTTAGCGACTCTGGCGATGATGCCCTACGACAAATTTTAGTTCCGTTTGTCGCCGTGTAGTACGTCAAGATAACGCCTGTGAGCTGTTCGACCTGCTCTGTGAAGAATGGGTTTTGGCATGTGCTTGGTTGGCCCTTGAGGTGCACACGTCTTTGATACGGTGAATTCTCCCAAGAGCTAACATGACTGTACATTACTTGCTGGTTTTCCATTCTGATCACGATATTTCCCTCTGCGGCAGTAATATTTATTTCAAAGCAGACTAATATTTTCTGGTTTACATATGTATGCGTTTCCAAACTGGTCAAACGTGCTTTAGATCACACTATTGCTCGTGTATTGATAAAATGAAAGAGCTGCTATTATACATGATATATCCCACACTTTTTTTTAATTACTGCTGTTTTGTTACTACCAAATCGTTCGTTTTTTATGCTTTCACACATCATTGATACGTTCAATGTTTATTTTTCTTGTTATTATAAGTTTAATGTTTTTGGATGGTTAATGTATTGAAAACCTACGTGAACCTGTTAGTCCTATCAAAGCATATTCTGTTTGATTCCCTTAGCATAGGGATATCCTGTCGTGCATTTGTTAATGGCTCACACCGTTTGTCTACGAGAACCAACATGCTGGTCAACAGGACAAATATCTTCACGATACATGTATTTTATTCTTATTTACTATATAAATTACAATTTCTTCAATAATATAATTTTAACGTAAGTAGACCACTACGGGATGTTGTGTTGTTTAGGTTTTAATGAACAAAAGTAGCATGTTCTTATAAACTTTTAGTATTCTAAATGAATGGAAGATTTTAGTAGACCCAGGAATCAAAATAAAATAAAAAATTTATATTAATACCCTGCTATTTGCGGATGACCAAATATTGATTCATTGGAATGAAAATCAACTGCAAAAATCAATGTATATTCTATACAATATAGTACAAAAATATAATTTTAAAATATCCGAAGAAAAACAAGAATTATGGCTTTTAAAGGAAATAATACTGTAAGATAAAAATTTGTTTTGGAAATAAGATTTTAAATCAAATATTGTGATTTAAATATTTAGGATGTAACATAAGTCTTATAAGCAATGCTGATATTGCAGAAAAAGTAAATGAATTTGGAGGAATATATGGGACAATCCAAAGAACTTTTAAAAGCAGAGTGAGACAGGATACAAAAATGGAAATGTATAAGGTAATGGCTATTCCAACTTTACTATATGGAAGCGAAACCTAGGTGCCAACACAAAAGGATTTAAATCAAATACAGAATGCATAAATGAAATTTTTAAGAAGTGTTAAAGGTTGTACAATATTGGACAAAATAAGAAATGAGGATATTATAAAGGAATTAGAAATGAAACCAATCCATGACAAAATATCAGAACGAAGGCAACAATGACATGAACATATATTAAGAATGCAGGATGGAAGATATCCAAATGCAGTATTAAACTATAATCCAAAAGGAAGAAGAGACAGAGGACGACCCAGGAAACGCTGGAGAGATCTATGAAGCCGGAACGGGCGATATGCCCAAACCATGGAGTGAAGAAGAAGAAGAAGAAGAAGAAGAAGAAGAAGAAGAAGAAGAAGAAGAAGAAGAAGAAGAAGAAGAAGAAGAAGAAGAACTAATAATAATATGTTTATTTGATCCCGGTTTCTAATATCTTGGGTGTCACTCGTTTCCCTATATTATCCTTGTTGTTCCAGGGTGTTGCCTGTGTTGGTATCTCCATTTGGATAATTCAAAATGAAAAATAGTTATCTTGAATTTTTCGTATGTGAGGAAATGTGTTATTAAATGAAGAGATCATTCTCTGAAAGCTTTTTAAGCATGTTATTTATATAAAATATATATTATATAAAAGTGTATAATATTACGGGGGTGATAAGGTACCAATAATTCATTAAATTTGGAACATTTTCAAAAGAACGCCTTTCTTATCGAAGTTAAAATGAAAGGATTAGTATTATTTATGTATTTTTGTGTTATTTATATATTTATTTATGTAATTTTTACTATCCAATTTTGTGTTTCCTATTCTACCCAAAGGTATATTAGGAATATAGAATGGGCCGTCCAGAAAGTAAGTTGTTTCAATTTATCTCCGCTGCAGTGCTGCAATCTAGTTCCGCACATGCGCGGTAGATGCTCTGTATCAAGGAGAAGAAACGTGTGCCATTGTGAGATCGCTGTCAGCCACGTACGTTTTGTTGTGCTTGTTTACAATGTCGGTCTTGATTGAAAATCTTGCCCCTTGTGAAGTAAGATCTGTGATTCTGAAGTTGGAATGCTGTCAAAAGGTGTTGTGTTTCTTCACGACAACGCACGACAACACACTGCAAATGCGACGAAAAACATCCTACAGGGATTTGGCATGGACGTGTTTGACCACCCCCCGTACAGCCCCGACCTCGCTCCTCATCTGTTTTTGCATCTCAAATCTTTCCTTGGCGGTCAACACTTCAACAATGCCGAAGAGCTGAAAGAAAATGTTTCCAACTGGTTGAAGACACAGACGGCAAACTTCTATGAAGAAGGTATACATACAAAAACTTGTGCCTCGCTATGACAAATGTCTGCAAAATTTCGGCAGTTATGTGGGAAAGTAGTTAAAGAGTTGTAGACTATTGTGCAGTAAATAATTTTTTCGTATCTGTACACAATTTAATTTTATTACCAAACAGAACGTACTTTCTGGACGTACCTCGTATTAGAAATATAGGGTTAGAATTTGGATTTATTAAGGATGGGATTCGGCCCGTAGACCAATCTTGGTTCATTGTGTCTATGCCCCCAAGTGGGACACCCCCGGGAGGAAGGATGAGGCAAGAGGTGAAAGTGGGGAGACGTTCCAAGGAGCCACGACAGTGCAGAGGGCATAGTCACAATTTTAAGTATCAAAAAATCTTAACTCTCCTCGCTACCATTAGAGTTCTACGCACTGTATGGTGCTGCCAACTGTCGGGCATTCACAAAGTGCCCTCCCCCCAAATGGAATGTCCGATAAATTTCATACTTGATATTTAGGATCAGTATGTATCAAAAAGCGACACGAAGATTATGAAGAAAGGCCTCTTACGAAAAACCACCTTTCATTTGGAAGTTTATCCGAAATTTTAAGCTTCTGAATGTATCTACAAATTTAAAGTATTTACGTGTTTAAGACATTTACGCGGAATAGCCTATGTAGCCGATTCATTGTGAAGGAACGTTGTATAATTTTATACAAGTGCATAAACATAGGATAAAAAAGTGTACTGCACATATGTAGATATTAAAACAAGAATTTTGTTGCATTTTTGTGGCATCATCATTTTCAAGATATCGATTGTTACTAATTTGAATTTGTCAGCGCCTTTGCCTTTTTTAAAGTGCTCTCGCTATTCAGTTGTTTTTAGCGATTCGTGAAAATCATATTGAACAGATAGGAGAGCAAGCATCATCCAGTTCTGTTGCTTCCACCCGCTTGTACCCATGACAAAATGTAAGACATTTTTGTAAGTATTTTACCTTCTGGTAATAAAAACAAAAGTATGTTTTCTTAAAAATAGCCTGTAGGTGAATATAACAATAATCGATGGTTGGTAGTAAAACCACATGAATGTGCATCAAATTTGTTTCAAATCAGATTAAGTCGTTTTCATGTGTACGGTTGTTTAATTCAGATTTGAGTAACCAGTTTTAAATGTTTATATTTGATTTTCCGAAGAGGGAATTGCAGAACATTTCTGGCTTCCATTTCTAATGTTAACACAAAATTTAAGCAACCTGTATCCATGAAGTGAGTTTACAAATGGCACCCTAATGATTGAATTAGCATTTTGGGGTGGGGATGGTGCCAACGTGGGGGCAATACAACTTTATGAATAAACAAAAGATGAGCGTGATGAAGAGAGAAGGAACAATAGAGAGTGGATACAATTTTTTTCTCTCTCTCGCTTTAGCAATATCTGTGTTGCACAGGAAAATCAAAATTTTAAATCTCTAATTCCCTCCCTTTCCCTGTACAAGGGAATGGTGTGAAATACAACAAGCAATTGTGATGTTGTGCTTTGTTTTGCTTTTCTATTTTACAAAACTAATTTCCTGTACAATATGGCGCTACATCGTAATAAACAGAGAAGAGCACAGCTATTTCTCTTCTATTTTTAACAGGACTGCGAAGTATCCAATTTCGTTGTTGTATTAGACTTTGTAGGTTTTACTTTTATTCACTTTAAAGCTGAATAATATAACTTTGTTTGGTGTGCCTACATTCTGGTTCCAGTCCCGTGAACCAATTTTTCTCTGCTCTTGCTAACTCACTCGTATTACCATAATCTGGTATATCGCTTAAAGCCATTTCTCATGCAACTGGCGCTTTAAATGCCCAGAACCCTTTATGTCAAATCTAAAGCGGCTCTTACACACTGATTCAATAAACGTGTACATAAGGGAGGAAAGCATATACGAAGCATATATACAGGATGTTTCAAAACGACACAGAATGAAGTAGTTGCTTAGCTACTGTGTGACACATTGAAGCAAATTTTATGGCGAGCAAAGTTCCCCGTTGGCAGGACTACATTTTGAAGAAATAATGTTAGCTCAGTGTTAAGCAATGAGGTTAATCACAGGGTATGCGTGGATATGTGCGAGAGGGATGGTTTTATTGACACTGGAATGCACGTTTCAAACTGATTTATTAACTGCTTCTTTTATCCGAACATCAAACTTGAAGTTGCCGACCAAGGGTTACCAATATCCCTGTTTAGAGTTACTGAAGGCGGAATGTTTATTACTCGGACTGTCTTAATGGCTTGCCAGCCACGAAGTGTTCCAGTCGGCCTGACGCCGAAGACCGTCCTCCACATCTGCGCGTGGGTGTATGTGTCACTTTCACTTTCTGAAAGGCCTCTTTATTCAACCAAAGATTCCCTTTGTAACAATTTTGTCTTTGTCATTATTAGGGACCGAAGAATACCTCATTCAACAAGTCAAGCGCTATGCTTTAGAAATCTGCTAAGGACACTGTTTCTTACGTTTCTTTTGTTAAAACAACTTATTCACCCATACTGCTATTCGACTCAACTGCCCTTGCACGTGTTGTAACAAAGAACCAGCCTTCCTTTGACATCCATCGTGATTCTTTACTTACTGCAATCCTTTAATTTCGGTTTACCGCCAATAGAGCCACATAAAAATTTCACCAGAATTAGTGTGGATTAGGCAGTGACAGGAACGACACGTGCCTCACGCTGTCGGAATTCGTAGGTATATGTCACATGCCGTGCCGCGTGCTGTAGCTGTTTATAAACATACCGACATACTTTGCAGTAGCTTGCTACTATTAAGAATTCCTTTGCTTTATGAAACCGTAATATTGCTTAATTATTGCTTATAAGTGTTAAACGTGTTCCAAAATTCCGTTATAGCTGTCCATGATGGCAAATAAGCTGGTGGACATATGCATCTTGAAACAGGAACTTTGGTCCTCGGAACAATTATTCATTTAATTATGTAATATGTTTAATAATCATACATAAATTTCAGAAATGTAACTGGTTCTGTTAGTGGAAGTAAAATTGTAGACTTTAATGTAAAATATTGTAACGAACCTGGGCAGGAATACGTGAGAAACACTACACTCTCGGGCGACAGTTTATGAAGGGCGGATGTAAGACAATAGAATGGAATGCTAGCTATTTTACTGCGCCGTTATACATGTCAATATGAGGGGCGGTTCCTCCATAAGGTTGCACGTTTTCGCTACACCCGCTGATTCTGAATACACAACAGGTGCATTTTGCACATTAAAGCTGTACTTGTTTGCATTGTTTTATATACAAACATGTTTCAATTACGCTTATCGTCTGTAGCTGCCCATGACCACAGAAGTTGAAATAAACAGTGATTAGCTGTAGGAGCCGCAGGTTTGCAGCAAAGAGTTAACCTAAGATTTCGCCCAAATGTAGGCTCTCTGAGGGGTTTGCGGGAAGGTGAAGAGATGGGAGTGGCTTCTTATACATTGCTTAAATGGAGGTTTATAAACCTAGCTCCTCCTACTCTTAGCAGCGGCTATAGCGTGACCTTCGGGCTTAGTTTTTTGTGCTCTGCTTTTCGAACACAGGGAGAATTTAGTTAAATGCATGGAGGTTATTCAGAAGAGAGCTCTGTTAAACAACAACAACACACTTGTTCAGGCTTCTGAGTTTATGGCCACTTTGAGAGATTATAATTTTGTATTCTGGCTGTCTTTCTTCTACAAGATCATGCCACATGTGGACATTTTGTACAATCAGCTGCAGAAACGAGACTGCAATACAACATTTGCCATCACCCAACTAAACGCATTTAAAAGGGAAGTGCAAAAGGTAAGAAATAGCGTGGATATCGAGGAACACGAAGAAACTGCAATTAAGAGGAGAAGAATAGAAGATCATGATGTAAAGAGAAGAGAAGCTCTTGAAGTATGTGACATTCTTAGAGAAGCAAAGGACAGATTTAGCTTCACGGGGCATCTGGTAGACTCAACTTTGTATAGAAAATGAGTAGTTGTCAAACATTTTTAGGATTACTCACTCAGATGAGATGTTCTTCATATCTCCAGAAGCGCTTTTCGATCAGGTTTTGACCATCTTCAGTAGCTGGTCAACACACACTGAAGATGGTCAAAACCTGATCGAAAAGCGCTTCTGGAGATATGAAGAACATCTCATCTGAGTGAGTAATCCTAAAAATGTTTGACAACTACTCATTTTCTATACAAGAAATATCTCACTTTTAATAACTTGACAATGTCTTCTTTAAAAAAGACTCAACTTTGTTTCATCAAGAAAATTTCTAAGACATTTCCAGAGGATTCCCTTAGAGAAACAGTAAGGTTCTATCCTTTTATCATTGGAACAAAAATTCGTAGAGAACTGACTGTAATTTACAGTCGAGGGGAATTTCGTGGAATGTCCGGCGCTTTGTGCTTGATGGACTTCAATAAGGAAAACAATTTATGTGCTACATTCAGCGAATATGTCAAACTCCTCCGAGTACTGTTAACTATGCCAATGTCTACCGCTGAAGCAGAATGCTGTTTCTCAACTTTAAAAAGAATAAAACCTTTCCTTAGGAACACAATGTCACAGGACCGATTGTCAGCATTAGCAGTGCTTTCAATTGAGAGAGATTTTGTTATGAAGATCAGCGACTTCAACGCAAGTTATCGATAGATTCGCCAGGTATAAGGAGAGTAGAGCAGGGAATCTGTATAAATAGGTGAGTCATTACCACTCTTTATTTTATTTTTCATTTGTGTACCACCAATAATTTAACCCACCAGCCGCCACTGGTCAATATACTCTTAGTTTTTCCTTGTGACGCCGTGCTCTGTGTATATAAGGGGGTAGCAACCCCCATTCAGTCTTCATTTGTTGCTCATTGCAGTCAAGTGTATTGTATACATCCGCCTGGTGTGTTCGACGACGTGCCGCGTCCAGTGAAATGTATTATAAAATGTCCGCTGAAAGTGCAGTTATTTTCGGGTGCCCGGGTACCACAAGTGTAAGGACAAATTAGAGGAGTTTAAAGATTATCATTGGTTTGTGTTGTCTCAACTTTAACACCCTGAGAACCCAAAAAAAATCCATGCAGGAGACCGCACCTAGAGCCAAGGGTAAAGCAAGCAGCCGACAACGACGTGGAGACCGACGAAGGAGTCCCGACGTCGACCCAGGTACGTGCAGCCGTGAGGCGGAGAGATAGTACTGCCGCAAACTTACACCTTTCAGAGGAAAGCTAATGTTGGTGAGGTTGAGGATGGAAACATTAAATGATAAACAAAACAGAAAACATCAAAGAACTGTGGATAAATTAACCAAAACTAAATGGCTTATACAATGAGACGAGCGTTTTATTTCACGTGTTTGATAATACTAAATAAAGCATTTGTAACTGAAAAGGAAGCTGTTGATATTTACAGTAAGTGGTTGAAATTATTGTGCAATTAAGACCATAACAAAATGCTCTGAAGTTAAACAAATAAATATTATCATTGATGTAACCATTTTTATAATTCATATTTTAATAAAACTAAATTAATCGTGCGTTCGTTGAACCTTACATCAAAACCATATCCGTAATTTCGGCGTTCGTATAGCGCTTCACGTTGCTTGGATTTGCTATCTAAGTAAGCGCAAAATCCTTTCTGTTAGGACGGAATGTGTAGCTAGCCTAGGGTCACCGATAAACAGCAATGAGTAATTTTTTTTTTCCGTGGTCGTTGCGACCCAATTACTTTTGAGGTTCACACACCAGTTATTCCTGCGCTGCCTAATCATGGAAATTAATGGAAATTAATGGCTAGTGTGAAATAACAATTAATTTACATTAATTTTGCCTAATAGTGGTCCGAACTATAAAGCCCGGGCCTTTGAGTACTTACAGCATAGTAAGTCGACATTAAGGTAGTTGTTTCATATGTTTATGAGAACTCCTAGTGGTTTACCGGGAGAAACGCGAGTCCGTTGGAGAATTTAATGTCATGTTGGCACGTTGTCCATGGTAGCTCAAATGGTTAGAGCATCTGGACGGAAACCAGAAGATCCGTGTTTCAAATACCGGCTATGACATTGAATTTTTCAGTCTGGCTCTACCCTTTCAAAACTAGGAAATTTAAAGAAGTGGAAGCCGCTCTTTGTTTTGTCCTCGTCATAATTAAAACATTGCGTTTCAGTCACTAAGTAATAATATGCTCTTAAAAATTCAGATCATCATTTATCTGTATAGGTACTACATCTTCTATGTAAACATAAAATGCAAATTTATCTGAGCTAACGAGTAATATGGTAAAGTTTCAAAGTTTTGTAAAAGAAAAGTCATGTCAATAGAAGCACTATATTTTTAAAGCACGATTCCACTATCGTTTTGCTTTGCATAATAAAACATTTTTTGAGTATTCTAAATCAAGTTTTGTGGTGTCTAAATAGATAGATTTCTTAATGATCAGGCAAGGCTTATAATTTTATAAAAAAAATCTTTTTTGAGTGGGTGGATATTTATATTAAAATCAATGTACAATATACAAAGCCTGAGTGAAAAGTTTTCAGAGAACTGCAGGAATTGGCAAGTTCAGTGTAAAGAGATAATTTATTGTTATTTTTTCATAAAAGTAAGTCAAGGTGTTTCAGGTCTTCAGGACGTTCAAGAAATCAAATTTTAACGTTCGAAAATTCACGTAAGCCAGTATTGAAAATTAGAAAGGAGAATGGAATTTTTAGAATTAGCAAGTCACAAATAAATGTTGTCAGATACAAATTAATAACATAAGATATGCTAAAATTAAGTAGGCAAGTTGGTTGGAGTTATGGAGTAGCCGGGAATTAACTGATGAAAGAGTGTCTCTCTAAATTTGGTATTTTTCTTCGTGTTTTAATCTTAGAGAAGCGTTTTACTATAATCGGTTGTGGGTACTCCATAGCACCTAAAGAGCGAACTCTGTTTCAAAATATTCGGAGGTAGCCGACAGAGAATTCTCCGATTAACATTTCTGTGACTCATGGTAGCTTACGCTCCTGACAGTTACGATTAGACAGCGAAGCACTGATAAGTCAGTGGTTAACAATTATAATACTCCAATAGTTACAATTTTGAGGCTATGGAAACTCTTTCAAATACCTCATCATAAACTCCGTAAATTTATCAACTTAACTAGTGTTACATGCCCTCAGAACCACCCAAGCAAACTCTGAGATGTTCAAGACTGTAGCACTCCTAAGTAGAGGAAAGTAGAGTAGGCTGAGTTATTACAGAAGCATAAAAAAGAATTAAGGAGGCTTTGGCGATTTCTTCTGAAAGGACCATGCTTAGTCGTGATGCTGGATTTCAGTTCAGCTCCTCCTGGAAACCGGCCTTAAAAATGTAAATCCATCGAACTAAGAACCAAAGATCAATATAGCTTGATAATCAAGCTAAGCAGTTACGTTTATTTGACACAATTTTCTATACTTGCGCCATCTCCTGACCTGGCATTTAATTTACTGAAAACAGTCTTTTGTTCAGTAATGCCAATTTTGATAGTGTTTTGTCTTTGTTTATAGTTCTGTTATATGCAGTATTTCATTTTGTGGTTATAACATTTTATAAATATCCTGATGATGGGAAAGATGCACACTCCCGAAAACGTTGATATCTAATCATCTTTTCACCTGGCTGGCTGCCCAAGAAGAAAGTGATCGTATTCGTCGCCAGGAAAGCTTCAGGTCTTATTTTAGCATCAAAAAGATTTTGCACACAGAGATATCCCATTTCTGTATTTCAATGATATCCTAAAGGGTTTCCACTTGTTTACTTGCAGTACCGTTTTTACAGTTTATCTCAACTTTCTCAGTCAATACTGTTGTCAAAGTTCCTACAGCTTCTACATACAGACTCCCTTCCTCCCTTCCTCCCTCCCTTCCTCCCTTCCTCCCTTCCTCCCTTCCTCCCTCCCTTCCTCCCTCCCTTCCTCCCTTCCTCCCTTCCTCCCTTCCTCCCTTCCTCCCTCCCTTCCTACCTTCCTCCCTTCCTCCCTTCCTTCCTCCCTTCCTACCTTCCTTCCTCCCTTCCTCCCTTCCTCCCTTCCACCCTTCCTCCCTTCCTCCCTTCCTCCCTTCCTCCCTTTCTCCCTTTCTCCCTTCCTCCCTTCCTTCCTTCCTCCCTTCCTCCCTTCCTCCCTTCCACCCTTCCTCCCTTCCACCCTTCCTCCCTTCCTCCCTTCCTCCCTTCCTCCCTTCCTTCCTTCCTTCCTTCCTTCCTTCCTTCCTTCCTTCCTTCCTCCCTTCCTTCCTTCATTTCCTTCTTTCTCTTTTGGTATTTACGTCCTCCAACATTAAGTCATATCGGACGATGAATCAAATGGGTGAAATGCTTCTCAAATGAGTCCGGGATCCATGGAGCTTAGAGCTACCCGACATTCGTGTTTCAGGATAAAGGAAAAGCCCGGAAAAAAACATTATCCATGTAACTCACCCTAACCAAGTTTCGAACTCGGGACCTCGAACCTGAGGCAGACACGCTACCATCTACGCTACGGAGGTAGGCTACAGCTTGTATATAAACGGCATCAAATGAATATAGCTGCTTTTGTACTTTATAAGTTAACTAGTCCAAATTTCTGTGTCGCATCTTCGACATCCTTTAAGGTACAGTTTTATGCAACATAAAATGTTGCATTATTTTATTGTGACTTTGTGGGTTCGTGAAATGAAAAGTCCAATTACACCACTCAAAAATGTTCTTTATTTCCACCGACTTACAGTTTAACACTTGCCAATTACACAGTATTACGTGCTGCACACAATTACAATTTACCAGTTCGTCCGTTACAACTTCACTTGTACTCGCGATTACATAAACTCCGATGCACATACACAGTTCGTACAGTCTTCCGTTGCACAATCTTTTCGTTCATTAACACGTCACTGACTAACTCTTACACCAAGAACTGCGACTGTCTCCTCACTCACACTCACTAACCAACTGACCAACTGACTGCGTCTGTCTGCAACCCCCCCCCCCTTTATATAGGAATATCGCCGCCTTCCAGTGTCCGCGTGAATGTTCCAGTAAAAGAATGATCGAGAACCAGGTGTAAGAGAAACAGACGGCACAGTCATGTTTTTCTCCCGACCACTGCCTGTCACCACTATAAGACAAACGAGGGGGAGGTGTGGCTAACACGGTCCTCCCCTGTCTCCCGCTCTCAGCTGCTTTCATAGGGTGTTCCAACGCTCGTGTGCAGCGCAGGAATAGGCAGCGCAGGAACCACTGTTGTGCAAACCTCTAAAATTGTTATTGGGACGTACCGGCCACGAAAACAAAAGCATTTCTCCTTGATCTTTATCAATGACACTAGCCTCGATTTCAGGTAATGGGGGAAAGGACAGTTACTTGTGCAAAAGTCGACTAATGTCCAAGGTTGCTCATTTTTCTATGACCCTGATGTACATAAATTTCAACCAGTTACTATAAACTCAACAGCTTCCTTTCCAGTTACAGATGGTTTATTTAGTATTATTAAACACAGTGAAAGGAAATGCTTGTCTCATTGCATAAGGCATGTAGTTTTGGTTAACTTTATCTACAATTCTTTGATATTGTTCTCCTTTCATTTTATCATTTAATGCTTCCATTCTCAGTCTCACCAACATTAACTTCACTCTAAAATGTTTAAATTGCATATGTCCACCAGCTTATTTGCCGTCATGGATAGTTATAACGGAATGTTGGAACATCTTAAACTTCCATAAAAATAATTAAGAAATAGCCTCTTTATTGCGGTATAGTAAGCCAAAGAAAATTTTAATATGGCAAACTACGGTGGAGTATGCTGGTATGTAAACAAACACCTACTAGCCCGCCTCGAATCTCGGGCAGGGTAATTTACCTGGATAAGTTTTTTTCCGGGTTCTTTCTTATCCTGAAAGACGAATGTCGGGTAACTCTAAGCTCCATGGACCCTGGACACAACTGAGCTTCATTTCACCCACTTCATATACCGTCCCATATAACTTAACTTTGGAGGACGTAAAATTACAAAAACAAACAAAATAAACAGCTACAGCAGACGTTAAGGTGTGTCACCTACCTGTAATTCCATCGATAGCTTGAAGCACGCGGCATTTTTCCTTTCCCTGCCTAATCCACACTCATTCTGCAGCACTTTTCCTACTGCTATATTGGCGGTAAAAACTGCCTATAGTTGTTACATAGAAGCTGAAGAACTACTTCTCTATATTCGTCCGGTGTCGTTTGAAACAGTGTATATTACACAATTACAGTTCTAATAGGATCTTAAAATACATTGCTGATAATGTGCCGAACAGTGACCACTGTTACGTAGTCGCTTCTCTGCACCAGCTATTTCAGCAACTTTCAGCTATAAGCTTCAATTTCGTAGTTCTTAGTGTGGTAACTGGTAGATGGCCCTACGCCTTCTAGCGTCACTAGTTCAGTAAATGTATGACAGCCTTAATTGCGTAGTCGTATACTTGTACCATCTATTTTATATCTGTCCCTTCTTTTTTCCGAGAGTGAAAATGTGTTGTCAAATAATGAATCCAGTTTGGTAACATAGAAGTCACCTGCCCTAAATCTGATGTTTAATTTACCGACTTACTCTGCTTACCACCGGATAAATTTATTTGGTTTCTAAAATTATGGTTACGATAGGTGATATTTCTACCAGTTTTATATTAACAAAATAGCATTCTTGTTTACAATAGGAATAGAGGAATCAAACGATATTTAAAACATTAATCCTTGGCCTTGAAATTTCATAGTTTCTCCCCGATATTGCGAGAAATAACTGCATACCTATAGCACGTTAGGAAGTAACAAATTTTGAAAACTTAGCTATCAATGACTGATATCTAGGGTGTGGCTAATTCCACAGAACGTGCTATTTAATATAAATTGTTTTTATAGAAGGTGTTCATTTTTTCATCAGTATGTTTTTGCTGTTTCTTATTTACTCATTATATAGGTTGTTTCAAAACGACACAGAACGTAGTTGCGTAGTTTATAACTTAACTAATCCGAATTTCGGTGTCGCAGCTTCGAAGTTCTGTTAGGTATAATTTTATGCAGCATTAAATATTACATGATTTTGTGATTAGGCAGCACAGGAGGTGGTGCGAACGACAAATGTTGTTATTGGGACGCACCAGCCATGAAAACAAAAGCATTACTTGCTTGTTATCAGTAACCCTAGCCTACCTTTCAGGTAATGGGGCAAAGGGCAGTTACTTCTGAAAAAGTCGACTAGTAACTCTTGGCCTCCTGTTAGTTTTACTATATATCAATGATTTCCTCACAGTAACAAATAACTATGACTTCCTGGTTCATTCTTACATGATACATGTTGACTAAGGAACACGAAATCAGCCAGCTCATAAACTGAACCAATAGAATTTTCAGAATAATAAATAAATCGTTTAAAAGCAACAATATTCATATACATTTTGGAAAAAGTAACTTCATTAGTTTTTGTAGAAGACATAATAGTCTCTGAGGGGTAAGAACAGATTATGAGTATGTAGGCTCCCCTAGTGTTACAAAGAGGACCACATTGAATAACAAATTTCTCTTTCTTCTTTTGTTTTACTCTGTGATATATATCATCTTTGTATAAAAAGTTAACTATAGATAGCTAAATAAGAAAGTGTTTAAGTAAAGTGTTGCATAATAACACGGTGTGTGACCTATACCTGCGAACTCCGACAGCGTGAGGCACGTGTCATTCCTGTTACTGCCTAATCCACATTCATTCTGGAGCATTTTTATGCAACTCTATGGGCTGCAAAAGCTATGTATATGTGCCACATAGAAGCTGAAAACTACTTCTATAAGTTCCTCCGGTGTCGTTTTGAAACACCCTGTATAAAGCTCTAAAACTCCTGAAGGAAGAGAACATGATAGACTACTCCCAGAATTATAAATATGTTTTGTCATGTAAATGTCATAAATATAAGTTGCTTTAATCAAACATTTTTAAGCAATCAAAAATTTAAGAAAGAACTGTTCCATGCAAACTGTAGGGGGAGGATTTCTTTACAAATCTTCCTTAAGATAACTAAACTTCAAGTTTGATACGTTTAGGTTTTTTTTCGGTTTTCCATCTTGTTATTTACACATACCGCACTTTACGTACTCGTGGATGTTACGTAAAAGTGCTTTATCTGAATTCTTGGTACCTCAAAACGTGTATTTTACTCATATCTCGACACCAAAAAATTTAGTACAATACTTTTTCTGTTTCAGAAGATAATAAAGAGAATGCCATACAAGAATGCACAGTTCTAAGTCGCAAATTCCCGAATGTAAAATCACAGAGGTATTAAGCTTTTTCTTTTGAGTTTTATTTTACTGAAGTGGCTTCGTGGCAAAAGCCAGCAGCAATACCGATGAAATACTAAACATTGGTGTATTAATGGTGATCAAGTTTGCAGCACTAAGCTGTGCTATTCAAGACGTAACCCTTATTTACCTCTTTACCTCAGCTACCTGCTTACGCAGCGTAACCCTCATTATCTCGCTTGGAGTTTCTTTTCAAACGCAAATGGGATCCTTTTCACCATATTGAAACACGCTATCTTTTGACTGCCGTTCCGAATTAATGCATCACAGCCCATCTAATGGAGCTCGACTTCGCGCTAAATAGTAGCCGTGATATTTTAACCACTCAGGAGAAACGGCTGAAACCAAAAGTACTCTGACCTATGACATTTACCTCCCATTTCTTTTCATGTTATTTCACACACCAAACGTTCTAGTGCTTTAGAAAAATGCTTATATTCTCTATGTCTTTAGTTTCATAGTTTTGTTAGTAAAAATATACTGCTGGTGTGAGTATTCTTAATGTTTGAAAAGCTCGCCTACAGTAGTCGCAGAAAGGTTTGATGCTGTTATACAGCTAGGGGAAAAATAACCTGATTTTAATCAAGGCTTCGCGGGTGATCAGCCTTGTCAAATTAATAAACGTAGAGCTTTCGGCCATTGCAAACTCCATGGCCTTCTTCAGGATCTGATGAAATGCCATATGGTGATGGCTGGCTGTATTTAGCCAGAAGGATTTTGCTGCGTGCCCACCCGTTAAGGGTTTTACCGCAGGTAAGGTATTGAATTTGGGGTGTTGTTGGGTGAGATGTGGGTATTTAGATTTGTGTGATTTTATGAGGTTACAGTTTTGTACCTAGGGGTTGAAGGACAGGATGCAATGCCTTGCACCCTGGTGTTTTAATTTTGATTTAATTCGGGAACAATTTTGATGCCAAAGAGCATGGAAAAATTATGTAGATCTCAGCTTTAAGCTGCTGTTCGGATTAATGGCAAAAGCCAGTTATAAACAGTTCTAAAACTTAATAAAAATTTAAATATATGCACAAAAATTCATGTACACAACCAAAACAAAAATAAAATTAATGGAAATATAAGGCAAAAGTTGTAAAAAATACTCCACTAAATTCTGAAATCCAACCTAAAAAAGTAAGCCCGCCTCGGTAGCGTAGATGGTAGCATATCTGCCTCACGTACAAGAGGTCCCGAGTTCCAATCTCGGTCAGGTTGAGTTACCCAGATAAGGTTTTCCCTTATCCTTCAAGACGAATGTCGGGTAACTCTACGCTCCATGGACCTTGGACTCATTTGAGCTTCATTTCACCCAATTCATTCACCGTAAGATATAACTTAACGTTGGGACGGACGTAAATAAAAAAAACTAGAAAAGTACTTTAAAATCTTCTCCGCCGCTTTGTTGTCATCCGCCAGCATATCTGCAAAGCAGACCGGCAGCTGAAGAGACGTCTTAAGGTAGGCATCGGGCTGATCACCCATCTTTGGTTCTTTGTTTGATCCAGCTTTTCTGTTCAACCCGACGCCTAATGGCATAAAGGGTTGTGGAAGACGAATTCCCTAACACCACGACAGGGAAGTTGAAGAACAGGAAGATGTTTGTTTAGTTTCTACTAGCCTGAGGCATGTTTATTTGTCCGACACAGCGCCTGCGTTGTCTTGCGTTTTTAATTTTTCTGATAATTTTATGAAATACTTGCAGTTATTGCTTCAAAACTATATCGAAGTTTTTAGACAAAGTAGGTTCAGATTAACAAAGCTTCCCTTTGCTTTCTAAAATATATTCTGAAGAGTATACATTTAGCTATTTGATGCTGTGTGCCTTCCATCTCTCTTGTTGAAAAAATGGCATTTCTGGTTAGTGGCATTCCTCTAATTTTAAATCAAATCAAATATATATTTTAACATGGAAGAACAATGCGAGTTTCTCTCAGAGAAATAAATTCCTTTGTGTTTTTATTAAGCAAAATAGTTTTCTTCAAATGTATTTTCTATGTTTTTAAATTCTTAACAGTAGAACTGCTTATTTACCAAGATATAAAGAACTATAAGGAAATAAGAACAATGAAAACACAGTCTACATAACTGATAAAATAACAAGTGACATGCATACTGGCAGAATAATGGTATGTTGAAAGAGGAGGTAAGTAATGTCTTTGTTCGTTAGAGCGGGATTAAGGAGAACAGGTACAGTCTCCCTGGATACACGCATATCTCATTATAGAAGATAACAAGCCTATATCCATTCATTTGTTTATATGCTGTTCAACTTGTACATTAATCTTCCAGAAACAAAATAATGGATGCAAGAGCGCTCTTTACTGCTTCGTTAAAACCTGTTGGACCGTCCAGTGAACACGACGGACTTGTGTAGCAAGAAACATTGTTAAAGATATTGCTTTCCTACGATTCTTTAAGCCATTGATTGAATGTAGGATATCTTTTCAGGTCTTATTTTACTTTCTTATTATTGTTATCTATCTATATTTAATATGCGCAAACATTCATATGTTTTGGTTGAATAGTTTTTTAAAAAGGTATACCGGAACGTAAAAAAGGTGAAACTGATAAAAACAGCTTTAAAGTTTATATATCGATTACTGACATCTCACATGAGTTAGAACAGTCCTGCTGCATAGTATTGACCCTCTGTATTCTCACTTGTTCTTTTAAAGTTCCTCTTCATTTTTTGTCTTGTTGGCCAGTTCTTCAACTATTTCATCTGCTTTCAGGACTCGCAGCTCATTTCTGTACATGACTACTATCATGAATAGCACGTGTATTGTGTGAACTGGTCCTACTAACCTCAATATTACACGTGGTTTCATTGTCTATTGTCTTTATATTTTGCTCATTTACTGTTCTGTTTTTAGTAAAACGATTGCCTGTAAACTGTCTCTTTCCACATGATTTTGGCATATTCATATGATACATTCACCAATAACTAGTACAAAATATTATTGAAAACAAATAACTGTTCAAATACGCAGCCAAAGACAAAAGAAAAACTAACATCATTGGAGTTACAGTGGTACCAGCAGAAATCTTAAAAGATTCCTTACAAAACAAATACTTAGTTCTGAAATATCTGTTCAGTATTACAAAAGTTGTGATCGATTTTCTGAAAATTTACAAAAAGAGGCGTGACAAAAACTTAACACCCACTAATATATAAGTAAGTTAGGTATAAAATATTGCTCCAATGGACTTTTAACTGCATGGTTGTAATTTAGAGGGATGAAATTATAATAAAATGTAAAAATAAACAAGTGAATGTTAATCCCAAGTGAAATACCTTCTCAACATTCTCGATTTTGTGTAGTTGAAAGAATGTTTAGCCATTCATTGCTATCTTTAAAATTAAAAACATTATTACACTTTACTAAAACGATAAGTCTTCTGGTCATGGTATTTTAAAGCTTAAGTTTATCGTATTCGCCAATCAATAACCTATAATAAGGGTATTTTTACAAACGTTTATCTCTATTGACGTTAAGTATAAACTTAGTAACGACAGTTTGTTGCAAACTTGCTACTAGAAGTGAAGTAAATATAATAACGTTTTTTCTATCCTTTACATGTTCATAAAACAAAAGAATTTCGATGCCATTGCTTAGAGACCAGCTTTCAAAAGGCTTGATTTTCACTTTAGCTTATTTAATTCTTCATGTCCTTAAATGCAATGTGTAGACGAGCAAAGCTAGTTTACCTGTAATAAAAAGAAGCAGGTAGATAGAAAAATAAGTAGTCATTAGAAAAGCGTTGTTATTATAATTTAGTTCAACTGAAATAAACATTTGTAGCAAATGAAAGCAGAAAGAGAGTAATTAAATGAATGTGTACTGCTTTTGAAGTTCATACGCTTTCATAACATTTCCAGGTATTACAAATTAAAATATTACCCGCACATGGCTGAAGCTAGAAGTAGGGATTTTGAAATACTTATTTGTTTTAACGAATTCTATAATTTATGAGCAGTAAGCTTTTAGGATTTTGTTTATTTTGGTAGTTTACTGATGCAGAACAATACAAAATATTTTTTCGAAAAAATAAGATTAAATAGTTATCCCAGATTATAGAATATGTACAGTGCGTCACCTAGGACCTGTATTACGATCTCCGGTTAAGATTTCGATTAACGGTTAACTTGGAGTTACACGCAGATGTCGGTATTACGACCTTCGGTTAAGGGCTAACTGAGAGTTATTTCTGGAGGTAAACTAACCCTCACCTCGAGTAGCAGGTAGGGCCTGTATTACGATCTCCGGTTACTAGCGGAAGTTTGTTACCTTTCAGTTATCGATAACTATTGGTTTGATTCAATGCCTCGTATTACGAACTCTATTTATCTTTCGGTTTGTTACCCTGTGCATTATGGTGGAATGTGAACGGTTGGCAATATTTTCCACTAGGATTTTACCTTGTTTGCAACGCTATCTTGTGTTTAGAATGTGAACTAGCGGGAAAACCAAACACATGTAATAGCATCAGGCGTTTTGTTTTAACTTTTATTAGCTGTTTTCTGTATATTTTCATTAATAGTTCATTCGTAATAAGATCTAGCATAGTTCGTTTACAGTTTAATTTTTCCATAGCGTTAGGTTAGTGTTAGAGGTTATGTAGGTTGCGTTAGGTTAGTGTTATTATAGATTAGGTGAGATATATGGAGAATATATGGAATGCCTTGCTAATTTATGAACACCAACAGATTTCCAGTCATTTTTTTTAAATAAGGCCACATAACTGTTATTAATTCTGATAATAGTATTGCACAAATGTAATTCGGCTAAAACCATTTAGTTAGTAGTTTATCCTCATGAATAAATCACCTCTTCTTATATAAATTATCATTTCACAGAGGTATATGCAAAGAGGGAAGGTCCACAAATTATAAGTCATCCATAAATAAAGGCAAGCTTATAAAATATACATTCTGGAACCAGTAACTTGGTACCTGGTTTTTTAAAGCATAATATATTTGGCTAGTTATGAAGCAATAACTACGGTTTTGTTTTAAGGAAACAGGCTGTAGCAAACTTACATTTCTTCTTGGCACTTCATAATCAAACGCCATATTTCATTCACAGCATTGTGCCCTTGATTGAAAAACGTAATTGAACAAATAAATGGCTTCATTTAAATACCACTGGATACAAGATGGGCAGGTTTTAAAATTTCTTTACGTGTGCAATTCGCAGCAAATATATTTATGCAGTGCATTTGCACAATCTATAGTAGGTACGGCAAGAATCATAAGTAATACTTCAACTTGCACTGATACAGCGCACACACTGCATAAATAGCAATATAATTAGCAAATGGTATTCTTTAAGGCACATTGTATGGCAAAGCCACTATGGTATTGTACATGCAACCAACTACATTACATGTGTGAACAGTGTTTGCAATAACGGTTTGGACATCGATTCAAATTGCATAACCTAAAAAAATTTGTTTTATTCACTGTTTACATTACAGTTTGTTACTTTCCTCTGGTAATGCTTTAACGAAACGCAAATTAAACATTTCACCCACTATTAGCAAAGTGGAATGTTTACTACTTCAGCATATTTCTGAACATTTACACCTACCCACCTACACATACAGTATTTCGTGTACTTTCCGGTATAGGTTTAACATGCTTTATTTATTACATTTATGTTCGTTAAAACATGTTGCAATATGGTCGCATAAAATATTGCATTGCTTGGAACAAGTCACTGACACCATGGGACACTAGAAATTATCATTCCATAACCTATTACGTCAAGTTACCTAATACTCATGTGGGTTATTTTATTTCATTTTCAACATCGCATGAATATATATGAAATTATCTTTTCGTATTCTAATTCTTTTAGCTCTTCTTCTATTAAATACATAGTGTGCCAACATTTCATCCTCAGAACATCCATTTCATCCTCGCTGTCAACATTCAATCTGGCCTGGAGCTACGCCATTTTCTTTTTTGTGTGTGAAGGTAAACTCCAAGTTATCTCACTAACCGCTACTCGAGGTGAGGGTTAGTTAACTCCAGAAAAAACTCTCAGTTAGCCCTTAACCGAAGGTCCTAATACCGACATCGGCGTGTAACTCCAAGTTAACCGTTAACCGACATATTAACCGGAGATCGTAATACAGGCCCTTAGTGGGATAACTTGGTGTTTACTTTCACTCACAAAGAAAAAAATGGCGTGGTACCTCCATACCAGATTGAATGTTGGCACAGTATATATTTAATAGAAGAGCTAAAAGAATTAGAATGCGGAAAGATCATTTCATATTTGTGACATGTTGAAAATGAAATAAAATAAACCACATGAGTATTAGGTAACTTGACGTAACAGGTTATGGAATGATAATTTCTAGTGTTCCATGGTGTCAGTGACTTGTTGCAAGCAATGCAATATTTTATGCGACCATATTGCAACATGTTTTAACGAACATAAATGAAATAAAAAAAGCATGTTATACCTATACCGGAAAGTACACGAAATACTATATGTGTAGGTGGGTACACATATATGTTCAGAAACATGCTGAAGTAGTAAACATTCGATTTTGCTAATAGTGGGTGCAATGTTCAATTTGAGTTTCGTTAAAGCATTACCAGAGGAAAGGAACAAGCTGTAAAGCAAACAGTGAATAAAAAAAATTAAGTTATGCAATTTGCATGGATCTCCAAACCGTTATTGCAAACACTGTTCACACATGTAATGTAGCTAATTACATGTACAATGCCATAATGTTTTTGCCCTACAATGTGCCTTAATTACCATTTGCTAATTATATTGCGATTTATGCAGTGTGTGCGCTGTCTCAATGTAAGTTGAAATATTACTTATGATTCTTGCTGTACCTACTATAGATTGTGCAAATGCACTACATAAATATATTTGTTCCGAATTGCACATGTAAAGAAATGTTAAAACCTGCCCATCTTGTATCATGTGGTATTTAAATGAAGCCATTTATTTTTTCAATTACGTTTTTCAATCAAGAGCACAATGTTCTGACTGAAATGTGGCGTTTGATTATGAAGTGTCAAGAAGAAATGTAACTTTGCTACAACCTGTTTCCTTAAAATAAAACCATAGTTATTGCTTCATAACTAGCCAAATATATTACGTTTAAAAATCAGGCACCAAGTTATTGGTCCCAGAATTAATATTTTATAACCTTGCTTTTATTCATGGATAACTTATAATTTGTGGACCTTCCCTCTTTGCATATAACTCTGTGAAATAATAATTTATATAATAGGAGATTTATTCATGAGGATAAACTACCAACCAAATGATTTTAGCCAAATTATATTTGTGCAATACCATTATCAGTGTTAATAACAGTTAGGTGGCTTTATTTTAAAAACGTTTTGACTGGATATCTCTTGGTGTTCATAAATTAACAAGGCATTCCATATATTCTCCATATATCTCACCTAATCTATAATAACACTAACCTAACGCAACCTATATAACCTACAACACTAACCTAACGCTATGAAAAAGAATCTAAAGCTATGTAAAAATCTAAACTGTAAACGAACTATGCTAGACCTTATTACAAATGAACTATTAATGAAAATATCACGAAAATATACAAAAACAGCCAATAGTTAAAACAAGACGTCTGATGATACTACATGTGTTTGGTTTTTCCACTAATTCACATTCTAAACACAAGATAGCGTTGCAAACAAGGTAAAATCCAGTAAAATCTAGTGGAAAATATTGCCAACCGTTCACATTCCACCATAATGCATGGGGCAACAAACCTTCAGGTAAATCGAGTTCGTAATACGAGGAACTGAACCTAACCAATGGTTACTGATAACTGAAAGGTAACAAACTTCCTCTAGTAACCGGAGATCGCAATACAGGCCCCTAATAAATTTAAATTACAGCCCAAATGAGCATCTACCTGTACGTTCCGACTCCTAAGGACCAAAAAAGGATTTTGTCATTATAAAAATCACGCATTATTCACAGTCAAAGTAATATGGAAATATCTTACAGATTTTCTAAAAATGTCACTGCACAAAAACAACAAAGTTACTAGCTTTGTTCCACACTTTTACTCATCCCATATATAGATGTTCTATTTTCGGTATATTAAACAAAGTATGTTTATTTTTCTAAAAAACATGAGGGTCAAAATACTACCATTGGTCATTAAGTACCTCGCTCTGTGCTGATTTAGTTTCACTTTTAAATTATTCCTATGATAAGACAATTATTTGGAAATCCTCATAATAAAATAATCAGAAGGTTACCAATCCCCGTCGTATTACTGAAGATAATTGCTGAAAACCCAGTTGCCCCTGGAGCACGAAACATTCAGCAAAACGTACGCAAATTTAGTTACGAATAAAAACAATCAAGGTCACACCTCGTGGTTACAACTAGCGCGAGATAGAACCAAAATGATGTTACGAAGGGTGTGTTATCTTATTTCCCTGTAATTATTGGGCTATACTCCCCCCCTCTATCTGTTGCCACAACACACATTTTAAATTTTATTGATTACACTTCGCGATTGCGATTTTAATCAACTAGCATGTATCCACTACCGTTTTTTGTATCAGCAGCAGAAACACTCAGGTTCTAAAACCAAAACATTGCATCCTGAATTCAAATATGTTGCAGCTAAACAAAAACAAAATATCGGGTTGTCTCATAAATTCGTTCGATTCTTGTTACGTATTTACGACTAGGTACACCTGAGAACAGTGCATTCCCCCATTACTTTTACGTCAAAGAAGTTGCCTAACAATATGAGGTTTGTTTACAAATACAATAACTGAAAAGAATGCTATGAACACAGACCACAGCGACCTCACGGCCAAAGGTAAATAGGTCAACTTATGTAAGAATTGGTAACCAAATTTCAGTACGAGTTTGTGGAGTTGTAACTTGTGAAAGTTAATATGGAAGGCAAGAAGGAACATTTTCGACATTTAATGCTGTTTTATTACCGTAAAGGTAAAACCGCCTCACAAACTCAACGGAAATTTTGTGCTGTTTACGGAGAAGATGCAGTAGCGAATCGGGCATGTCAAAAATGGTTTACTCGATTTCGAGCCGGGAACATCTCTGTGAAAGACAAACCTCGCTCTGGACGACCTGTGGTTATGGATGAGGAAAGGATAAAGGACATGATTACGAACAACCCCAGAATAACAACTCGGGAGGTAGTTCAGGAGCTAAACTTATGCAACTGTAGCCAGGCACCTAAGGAAACTTGGTTACGTAAATCTTCGGGATGTATGGGTTCCGCCCGAACTGAGTGAACAAAATTTAGTTCAGCGCGTTTCCATCTGTGACGCATTGATAACACGCAATAAAACTGCCCCTTTTCTGAAACAGCTGGTTACAGGAGACGAAAAGTGGATTTTGTACAACAACATACGAAAGAGAAAGTCATGGCGTAAGAAAGGGGAACCACCACTCTCAATTCCTAAACCAGGGCTTCATCCTGAGAACATTATGCTGTGCATTTGGTGGGACTGGAAAGGAATTATTTATTACGAATTTCTTCCTCCTGGGGAGACCATCAATTCACAGAGATACTGTTCTCAGTTGGATCGTCTGAAGGTTGCCCTAGAAGAGAAAAAGCCAGAGTTAACATCTAATGGTG
Organism: Mantis religiosa; assembly: GCA_030765055.1. Lineage (NCBI taxonomy): Eukaryota > Metazoa > Arthropoda > Insecta > Mantodea > Mantidae > Mantis > Mantis religiosa. Next base: position 42,163,802 of record CM060957.1, read on the forward strand.
GATTCGTCTTTCATCAAGACAATGCCAAACCACACACTTCTATGGTAACTCGTCTGAAATTACGGGATTTCGACTGGGATGTGTTACCTCACCCGCCTTATTCTCCGGACATTGCCCCATCCGACTATAATTTTTCCGATCCCTGCAAAACATCCTTAATGGCAAACGCCTTACTTCCTTGGAGGATTGCAGACTCACCGTAGAAGAGTTCGTCAACCAGAAAACTGCAAGATTTTGGAAAAATGGTATTGATAAGCTTCCTGAGAAATAGAGATATGTTATTGATAATAATGGTGAATACTGCACAAAATAAAGTTTGTTTTGAAAAATTCATTGCCTTGTTTACTTTCGATGACCTTGCGTATGTAAACAGATTACCCCTACATAATTAGGCAACTTCGTTGCCGTAGTTGTGATACGGGCATACAGTGCAGGCGTTCTTTGTCGTAAACACTTAACAAGAAACAAACGAATTTATGAGACAAACCTATATCTGTACGTGTTAGTTACATTCGACTTGCTTGTCCTATGTACTTTACTTTGTATAGTTTCTACAAATTATTCTTAAGTTAGATAGGATAGTTTAGGTAACCGAAAGAAAGCCTAGCCGTCGATCTGTAAGGGATCTTTGGTGTGAACACCACGTGAGATGAATGACTGCAGGAGTGGCTGGCGCAAAAGTGTGGCGCGCAGGGTTTCTTAACAGTTATAGTTATACACCGAGCGGGATGGCTCAGGCGGTATCGTCTGCGGCTTGCATTCGGGAGGCCCGGGTTCCATTCCCATGTTCCACCTACCTGAACCATGGGTTTTTTGGGGTTTTTCCCTGGTTGCTAGGCGAATGCTGGGTAGGCTAATTACATCCCCCGAATTTTCTATCCGTCCATTTCATCTCCATTATCATCTCTCATCTGGTGGGCTTTTTCTGGATAGAAGTGTCGGCGGGTGTCTCGGCGGTGCATGCCAGAATGATATGCTCTGAGGAGAACTGCTTCCTCCTCTGCTGGGACCATTTTGGGACCGCCTGCCTGGGACCTTTGGGGCTCGGCTGCTAGGCTCGCTGCCGTCCCGCAAGAAGGGGAGCTTGTTCGTTGTCCTGGCCTGTCGGGGGAAGTCCATTCAAGTAAACTGTAGTTACCCTGCTCTCTGTACTGTCGTGGCTTCTTCGACTCATTCTCCCCCCGGGGTGCTCCACTTGGGGGCAGAACCATGAGCCCAGCATGGTGGCCTAGTAACGAATCCCCTCCGTAAATAATCCTACAGGCTGAACCCCTCGACCGCTCGGCGTTGACCCACCAGAACCTCTGGAGGGTGACTCAGAGTCATTTTGGAAATTCTTACGTTAAACGGGATAAACGTTCGCAGATATAAATGTATTACAAATTTCGTTAAAGTTACGAAGCAATTGGAAGAAACAGAATTTACATTCAGACTGCAGCTACAGAACTCTGCGAGAGTCAGCTGATTGGCGACCGAACTTGGAAGAATTGAGAAAGTATTAACAAATTCTGACAATCTCAAAAATTCTATTTGCCTAAATAAGGAATTGCACATCCTATTTGAGTCTGTTATTTGGAGACCTCCATATAACTGGAAGTCGTTAATTTACAGAAAGCATGCCCCTCGAGACGCCTGCCAACACTTGGAATCCTAAAAGAGCCAACTAGGATGAAAGTTGAAATTCAATGACAAGCGAGGAGAAATAGGATAGAAAATTCGGGAATTGTGATTTTTCTTCCCAATATACGTCGAGGGAGCTGCGGAACCCCCAAAAGGAACCTTATCTACGATGACAGCAACGTGCTTCTGCTATAAATTTACCTACAGGGCTTTATGCCATACGTGATGTGTAATGTAGAAAAATTTGATGTTACAGTACCACGACTTTATCTGGTTACTCTTGTAAAACCATTCTTAACTAAGTTTATTCTTCTGCTTCAAATTATTCAGTCCAGGTTAATCGATATACTTAGATATTTGCCTGGTTGTAATGGTTGTTCATCGGCCTCTGTCAGGAACTCCAGTATTAAGCAGCGTCCTATTAAGGACTTTTGTCTGTTGCTTGCTACCTGCAGTTACTTGTGCTTTCTTCAATTCATCCCTTCCTCCAGGAAGTGAAAGCAATAAACACGGTGTTCATTAAATTCGTTTTTCCCGCCCTCCGATTGAGCAAGAATGACGTCATAGTTGACTAGTGAGTATCTTGAAATCATAGTGCCCTCTACGGCGAAGAAGCGGAAATTTTTGGAAGCAGTAAGCAAATTACAGCGCTCTCAATGTGGCTGCGCTCATAACTAATACAACTAGCTTCCGCTGGATATAAACATGGTTTTATGCTACATTAAAATTGGTGTGACATATAGATAGAATTTAAACCGCTGCATAGAGGAGTTTATGCAACGCTATCCGGCAATCAGATAAGTCCCTCTGTGCGCAATGTTGTCATAAGTGTCCAGGTACCGTCAAATTGACATACTTTCATTTGCAACATAAACGTCTTATGTTTTATCAGTACACGATGTCATTCTCACGCTTTATTAAAAAGTCTATTAATGTCTATATCCTTAGGTCTTTTTAAACCAATAGGTACATCAAACATTTCCAAGATACAGGATCAGATACTCGCAAAAAGAGAGACACTGGACGCTATAAACTAACTGGCCCCAATCTAGAAGCAATAAATAATGTTATCACAGAAAGGCCTCAAACATACCTTCTCGCAATACAGACAGTGTTTAAGGGGAAGAGAGAAAGAAAATATAAAAAAAATGGACACAACACTATGTATAAGAGATATTTTCTTGTTTATACTTGGATAAAAGCTTTGTACATATTGTAATACTAATTTAGTTATCATTCCTAGAACATGTTCTGGTAATTTTCTGGTTTGTAATGAAGTTACACTGCAACGCAACTGTGGGCGATAGAAAAGAATTAAGATCAAATTGAAATTAATTGTTCTTTCACACTAGCCGTGTGTAGGACGCACTATGAAAGGGTAGAGCCAGACTGAAAAATTCAATGGCATAGCCGGAATTTGAACTACGGTCTTCTGTTCTCCGTCCAGCCGCTCTAACCATTGAGCTACTATGGCCAACGTGCCAACATGACATTAAATTCTCCAACTGACTCGTGTTTCTCCCGGTAAACCACTTAGGAGTTCTCATAAACACATGAGACAACTACCTTAATGGCGACTTACTATGCTATGCACTTACAGCATTGGCCTATAAGGCCCGGGCTTTATAGTTGAGACCACTATTAGTTACAATTAATGGAAATTAATTGTTCTTTCACACTAGCCGTGTGTAGGACGCACTATGAAAGGGTAGAGCCAGACTGAAAAATTGCAATATTGAAATTTCCAAATTGAAATATTTCTATTTCATGTGACAGGTTTACAATATGGATATATGTCTACTATAACAGAAAAACAGATGTCCATTTTGAAATAAGTGTTCATTGACCTACATTGCGCATATCCTACATGGTATACTTTTACGGCTGCATAATTAGCTTTGCAGTGCATTGCATTGCAGTATATAGTTTTTTGAAGACAGTTACCTACGCACCAGGCGAAATTACGCACCTTTATATTACGATGGGAGAACCACCTCTCAAATAATACATTTACCTGCTGGTAGAGGAAGGCCTCAGCGATGCTATCGGTAGTCATATTTAGCGCGGTAAGATTACAGATAAAAATGAACACCGTGTATATTTCTGTAGTGTGATGCGGGAATTGGTGGGTGCAATCCTGGTTCAGGCAAAAGGCGTTTAGCGTCGTTGGGATGGGCAGAGATGTTCGAGGTCAGGATCCTTTTGATGTACGATGAAATCACGGAAAAACGGATTATGCTCCGGACTAGTGGGTTGTCCTCCGTTGTAGTTAAGGGTGAGCGTAAGTATACACTGTCTCAGGGTACAGCGTTTAAGTTGAAATACATTAGGCCTCCTTGTTGATTTCTCTCACCAGTTTATTGATATAACAATTTATATTTTGAGATCACTCCCTATCACACTTGCTCGCCACGACGTTGGTATCACACTTTTACTCAAGCTACCCACATTTCACTTTCTCGCGCCTTCTTTTAAGTTTTTCTCTGCACAGTGCCGTCACTTTCCGCATTCACGCGACCAAGTGACGCGACTTTCCTAGTTTCTTCGCGTACTTGCCGTCCGCGGACTTACCTTTCCCCGGCTTTTTTCTATTACATGACTGTTCTGCCCGTATCGCGTGATGTATAGCAATTTTGATTGGAGGTTTATTTTCCTTATATTCAATCAGATTGGTCTTTCACCCCCTCCTATATCTAGGCAGCAGTTCAGTTTTGCCCCACCGTCTCTTCCGAGCGCTGGTAATCCCGGTGATGCTATATGCCTGCGAGATCTGGGGCATGGCAGCAGACAGCTGGATAGCATGGCTTCAACGTGAACAGAATAGAGGACTACGGTCTATCTATTCTGTTGGACGTTATTTCCCTACCAGGTTGTTCCACGAAGCATCGGGTCTTCCATACGTGGAAGATGAAATTAGGCGCCGGGCTTCAAAATTATACGCAAGTTTACCATCACACAAAAGCGCCCTTGTTAGATCATTGGGAGATTATGACCCCACTACACCCCAAATAAAAATTAAACAAAAATAAAGATTTGGGTGCAAAGTACTGCATCCTCCCCTTCAACCCGAAGGTACTTCTGTAACCTGTAAATTAACTCCCAACCAAAAGACCTACACCACCTTCATTCTACAAACTTCAATTCTAAATCTTACCTGCGGTAAAACCCTTAACGGGTGGGCACGCAGCAAAAACCTTCTGGCTGTATACACGAGCGAGCGAGTTGCCCCACCGGGGTTTGACCCTTGGGCTCATGGGGAGACACATTCTGACTTTTTCTCACATTTCCCGACCGTCTCGCACTCCTAAGGGGAACTTTGCCCCCCTGTTTCCCTTTCTCACGCGTTTAACGTGACACACTCCTTAATTTATATAATTTTATTTTCCCTCACTTGCTTACAGCATCGGAAACCTAAGGTTTCTGCCTCATGTGCAACGTGTTTGTCGCATAATTTAGAAGGTAGAAAAATCATGAATGGCTACAGCGGTGGTGGAGGTAAATTTTAGCAATTTTATATTCACAGCACTTTAGAAGGCATTTTGATCTCTATATGAAGACACCTCTCTTAAAAAGACCAACTGAAAATGTTAGGCTATTAAGCTTTTTTAATAAATTAGACTAATTACAACTGAGCATATGCTCATCTAGTAATATTCATTTAATATACAATTCACTGTTAATGGATGGTCCTCCAGTGAGGACTCCTATATCATTACAGTACGCGCAAGATAAGAAGAGCGCTGGATTTACGGGGTGGTGACGGCAGAGGGTAAGTTGCGAGAGCTAACGCTCTTTTGTTTCTTGAGTGTGGTCAACCTTGAAAAACACAGTTCAGCAAAATAGTGTGTAAGATAAGCGAACATATGCGCCGCAAGTATGAGATCTGTGGATAAACATTAAATTGAACTCGATCCTATAAACTGTATATATATATTTACTATTTATGAAACACATAAAAAGAGTAAACAAATATGACAGCCATAAATACTCACTCATTCGCTTTGTGATTCTTCGATTTCTGAGTCCACTGCTCAGTTTCATCGCAAGTATCCTCTGATCTGTTGATAATTTCGTCAATCGCATTTTCAATTACACCATTATTTCTCCAATATTTCATTTCCGGTTCTTGCAGTATCCTTCCCAATCCGCCGCAGTTACAGAAGAGAATGCATCTATAGCAAGTTTCTGCAGGTTTGTGGCTGACATATCACCAGTAACGTTGTGTCCCCTGAAAACGTTCTTTATTTTTGCCCACGCCAGTTCAATTGCATTCAGATCACAGTTATAGGAAGGTAAACGAATAATAGTGTGTCCACTTTCGAGAACCATAACATCCACAACATAGGTAAGTCTTGTTCCTAGGTTTGTTGGCCTCTATTAAATACCGGTGTAGCTTTGGTAATGGGGGGAAATAGAAAGCTATGTAGAAATATACAAAGGGCTCAGAGCAAGAGAAAAAGAAAGATAAAAGAGCAAGATATAAGGAAAAGGAGGAAGCCAGAAAGTAAAGGATTGAAGGGAAAAGAAGAAAGAAAGAAAACATCACTATTAGTCATTACCGTACACAGATCACAGCCTTACCTGCTTTTTCCTGGTGTTCTTGGAGATTCTTTGGGATGAGGTGTACAAAACTATTTAATACGCCTGACAGTGCTGGCGCTTTTTTCCTCTGTAAGCAGCAGCTCGTTCTATTGATTTGCCGAGTGGGAACATTAGCTGGTTATCCTTTTCTATATCGCAACTTTCGCTATTATTTTGTGGCCATCACTATGCACGACTGTACGTGCCAGTTTCCGAATCGGAGTTCGTTGCTCGGAAGGTACATATGGCGATGAGTATGGTGTACCATCAGCTTTAATTTCAAACTGGTTAAGCTGTAGTAATTAAACTCAAACTTGCACAAAACGAATGCACACAGAAAACAAAGAGTGCGCGTAAAAGCTTAGCATATTAGTCACTAGATGTCAGAGTGTAATAGTTTGTGTACTAGTATAGCGCATTTCATGTTTCTAAGTTGTCATCTGTGTTTACGGAGTTAGCCGAAACCTACCGAGTGAGGACTTGGGAGACGAACGCTCAGGATAAATTGCGCATACTGTACACACAATATATTTTGTGGTCCCTTGACAAGTCAAATGTTTTAATTCTTTCCAGTCGTCTCACTTGACACTCACTTAACACTTTCGCCATTTCGGTATATACGTATTGTTGCACTCTTTTCAAATATTTTCTGGCTGCCTTTCTAAGTTCTTCAGCTACCGTATTCATTTTAAGATCCCTGTGTAGGTTATCATTTCGTACAAACCATGGTGCATTAACTGCTGCTCTTAGAAAATTATTTTGAAACTGCTGTATACGTTGTACATTACTCTTCTTTGCACAGCCCCAAAGCTGCATTCCGTATGTCCATACTGGTTTTAGCACCTGTTTATGTACCAATAACTTGTTATAAAGTTCAAGTAGAGAGTTTCTCCCAATGAGCCAATAAAGCTTCCTGTATTTAACATTTAACTCCTTTCCTTTGTTTTCAATGTGCTTCTTTTAGTTTGACTTTGAATGCAGAGTCATGCCTAGATACTTCACTGCTTGAGCTTGAGGAATTATTTTATTATTTATTTTAACTGGAAGGGCATTTATTTTATTATTTGTAAAGTTAAGATGTACAGATTTAGTCTCATTCAGTTTAACATGCCAGTCCACTTAATGACTTTATTAAGGGCTTTCTGAAGTTTAATTGTAGACCCCTCTATTGTATCACCTACTGCAATTAATGCTGTATCATCTGCAAAAGTAGCCATAGTTACTTCTTCTTCTTTTGGGATGTCCCTAGTGTAAAGAAGGTGCAAGATACTATTAAGGTTCGATTATATTTCCTTCTTACCTGCCAGAAAGTTATTTTATGGTTCCTCATTGGTAAAGATATCAACTCAACGATCTAAATCCGTTAAACAGTAGCACTTGAAGATGAAACCTGCAGACTATAAACTAGAAATATTGCCTCTATGATTAGCCGCATTGCGGTTAACGTCCCCTGCTCTACAACGTTATACTAACACTTCCAAGTAAACCGTTCTAGTGACATTGTGATAAAACGCTACCCAGGGGCAGTGCTTTGAAAAATATCCACTAAATTCCATGAAGTAGGAAGCCCAGAACCCCATGCAGTCACATCTGTTCACAGCAGCGGGGTATGGTGTCGCTGTTAAATCCGAGATTTATTAGCTTAATTATTCATGTAATGAATGCTAGGGGAATAATTGCAATACCCTACCCTGTTATTCTATTGGCGCATGAAAATATATCAAACTGAGCTTTGCATATGTAAAAGGCCAAAAGTTAATTCTCAGTTTTTAATGACATTTCATATGCAGATTGGTACAACTTTAAGCATTTGAAAATGTGTATCTTCCATATGAATGAATGTTGTTCTGTCACTCAAATAAAAACAGTGATATGTTAGATTAACATAACAGTCTCTAACGTTTATCGTTTGTTATTTTCTCTCTTCTAAAAATTATTATTGCAAACTAAGTGCTTAAGAATAAAGAATGGCTTCATTGACCATTTCGTTGTAGGTTATAAAGCATGCAGGATTTAGAGAGATAGCCAAGTATTTTAAAAGCAGGTAGTTAAATCATTAGTACAAATTTCATACTTTTCCATGAAAATAAAAGAGAAAAGTAGTAGGTAACAGCTATGCAAGAATGACAAAGTATTAATAAAAAAGAATATTTCGAAAATAAGTTTTACATTGGTGAAAATCATTATAAATAAATTGTACATACTAAACCGTTTTATACCTCTTATACCTCTTATTTGGTGCCGCATCAGTTAACTTGATTTCAAGTTGTAGAAAATGTAAGATGTAACTTTCATTAGCCATATCGTATTTCAAACAAAATAATCAATTTTTAGAAAATTAAAACTAATAGATTAGTAAAGAGTGATAGGGAAGGAGAGGGGTGGGTCGGAATTTTTATGAATTTTCCTGTCATATCAGAGAAGTAAACTTAAGGGGAGACGAAAAGGTGGAAATTATCCCAAAAACACCTTCAGATTTTGGAATTTTCTATTTAATTTCACGTGCATATTACAAAATTTTACAATTTACAACTTTAGGATACCTTTATTTGTCTTTACCTTGTTGGCTTACCTAACACACTAGTCATTTGCTCTGCCAGGTAGCTCTTAACTTCCAAGCCTCCTTGATTACTTAATTAGTCCCTTTCTTCCCCTTCATCTTCCTTTATTATATTCGTTACATTTCTGACCCATTTTTGTTTTACTTTCTTCAAGAACTTACCAATACTTCTTACCTTCTTTTCCTCCCTGCCCGTTAACATTTTTATAGCTACTATCCTCTTCTCTACTTTCTCCCACTTTTCTTCCCAAACCTTTTTTCTCCACACTGCAAACCTTCTCGCATTCTCTTACATAGTGTTCTATGCTTTTTTCCCCACACAATTCACAAATTCCCTTTTCCCTACCTCTTATCCCTCTTAGAAATATTATTCCTGTTCTCATCCAAGCTAACCCTTCCCTCTCTTGCCTATTGCAGTAATCTACATATGCTTTTCGTCCCCAGTTTCTTTTTATTTGTTTGTAAAATTGTAATGATTTCATATTTTCTAGACTTCACCATATTTCCTGTCTTTCTATGTCTTCTATTCTGCATTTTACCAATTGACCCACATCGCTTGTATTCCTTTCCTCTTATCTCAATCTATCTCCCATTTCTAGTTTCTTGTCCGTAGTTCCTGCTATCTCTGCCCACTAACTGTTTGAGTTCTCTAGTCTTTTTTTTTCCTATCTCATGCATAATTTCATAATTTCCCCTTCTTTGCCCGAACAACTATACCAAAATGTTATTATTCTTTCCATTATTGTTCCATTTCTTTTTGTCTTTCCTAGTTCTACGAAAGCTACTTCCCTAGGTGCTGATCTTGGTAAGCCTAGTAGCTCTTTACAAAACCTTCTGTAGATTTTTTAAAAATCGTCCTGTCATATCAGAGATTCAAACTTAAGGGGAGACGAAAAGGCGAAAATTATCCCAAAAACATCTTCTGATTTTGGAATTTCCTATTTAATTTCATGTGAATATTCCAAAATTTTACATTACAATTCATAATTCGAGAGATTTCCAGAACAATAAAGAAACCGAATAATCAAGATGTTACCAGAAACTTCCATTTATCTCAGTTCGTTTGTTCCGGTAAGTGATTTATCTCAAGCGCTGTTTATCTGTTTATGCAAGTTGCCGCGACAATACGCATGGAAAACCGCACACGACTTCGGCCTTCATTTATCTGTGAATCACATTTTCCGGTATAAATGACCAGCTTTCTCAGGAATTACTGAAGCTATTAATTCCCGGCTTCCTTAATAAACAAGCTCATTCTATATAGGTAGATTATCCTATTTATGCGTGCATCCACATCACCAAAAATTGCAGACTAATATACTAATTTCGTTCGGAGCTAATAGGTTATGAATTTAGCAGTTTTGGCGTTCGCGTTGTCTTTTAATCTACCTTAAAACTATGGCATTTATCCGAATATTAGCTTTTGAGTTATGCTTTTCTCTCATTCTCTGTCATACATATAGACATGTTTATAAAAATGTTCATTTAGGGACTTCAAAACATTCCTTTCAGTGAAATTTGGCATTCTATTTTTGGGTGTGACTCAACACATTCTCTACCTTCTTGCCTTACATGACTTTCACTATTATTGCACAAACCCTTCTTACAGATGTCTATTCCTCTATATTTTATGTCAGACAAGGTAAACATTTACAGAAATTATCTTATAGCTAATTCTCTTGTCGGTGTCGAGGGGTATATGCGTAAACAGTAAGCGATAGTAAGACAAAAGGCACGTCCAGAAAGTAAGTTCTGTTTAGTAATAAAATTAAATTGTGTACAGACACATAAAACATATTTATTGGACACAAAATTCTTAAACTACTGTCCCAAATAACTGCCGAAATTTTGCAGGCATTTGTCATAGCGAGGCACACGTTTTTGAATACCTTCTTCATAGAAGTTTGCCGCCTGTGTCTTCAACCAGTTGGAAATATTTACTTTCAACTCTTCGTCATTGTTGAAGTGTTGACCGCCAAGGAAAGATTTGAGACGCAAAAACAGATGAAAGTCGCTAGGAGTGAGATCAGGGCTGTACGGGGGCTGGTCAAACACGTCCCAGCCAAATCCCTGTAGGATGTTTCTCGTCGCATTTGCAGTTTGTGGTCGTGCGTTGTTGTGAAGAAACACAACACCTTTTGTCAGCATTCCTCAGCGCTTATTCAGTACTGCGCGGCGCAATTTTCTAAGTGTCTCGCAATAAGAATCTGCTTTCATTGTTTGACCACGCGGTAAGAAATCAATGAGTAAGATGCCTTTCCTGTCCCAGAACACTTCCCGTAGGGGAGGGGATCCGTCCCCTTCAGCGACCGTGGTGCTGGCGCTGCGGACCCTTAGCACTCGTGGCACCTCTGACGTTACTAGAGGAACCTCGGGCCGCACATCTGAGACCCTCCTTCGGGAGTTGTTCGAATTGGGATGGACTCGAGGCGGCAGTGGTTCCCGATACCCGTGGGAATCGGGTACGTCTCCGGACGGGGTTGAGGGAAGCCATTAATTCTCCCGGGTACTAGCCTGCAAAGCTAGTAGAAGGTGTGCTAGATCACCAGGCGGCCCCACCGAGGTTTTCGGTAGTCTTCATCTTTGGTGTTGGCGCGCCTAAGTGGCGTATCCACTTCCATCCCGTCTTGAGTCCATAGGGCCAGATGGGAGGGCTTGTTAGGTATCAAGGTCTTGCCCTATGGAAAGACCCACGGAGGATGCCGAGCGCCCTTTGGGACAACTCGGATAACTCCCTGGTAGCAAGAGGCCCGGTTCTTGTTCCTACGGGTTCAGGACTAATGGGATGGAACCTCTGGGCTTAAACTGTCCCAGAACACTGTGCACATCATTTTTCGAGGTGTCAAGATTTGTTTCGGCTTAACCTTTGCTGAGGATGTGTTGTGCCTCCATTTCATTGATTGACGCTTACTTTCAGGGGTGTCGTAAGAAACCCAAGTTTCCTCTCCTGTGACTATCTGTGTCAGAAATTCTTTGCCTCCTTCATCATTATGGGTCAAAAATTGAAGTGCACTACCCATCTGTTTAGTTTTGAGTTGCTCAGTACGAATCTTTGGCATCCAACGTGAGTAAATTTTACGAAATTTAAGTTTACGGTAACAATTTCATGAACTAGTGATCGTGAGATTTGGGAGTGAGAGCATTAGTTGTAAACTTGCGGTTTTCCTGGATCTTGTTATCAATCGCGTAAACCAGTTCTTCTGTAACCAAAGATGGATGCCCATTTCGTTCTACATCGTGCACTTTACTACGTCCTTCATTGAACTGTCGGACCCATCTTCTCACCATTGTATCACTCTTCGCATTTTGGGCCGCGCCGTGGCTTAGAATTTAGACCGCTTGGCTCTCAGCAAGGCAGCCCGGGTTCGATCCCAGGCGACCGCAAAGTGAGATTTTTGTTGGACAACACGGCGCTGGGGCGGGTTTTCTCCGGGATATCCGGTTTCCCCCGCCATCTCATTCCACCGGTGCCCCATCTTCATCTCATGTATCATCAGTGTCATCGCCTGCGGTGCCGTTGTAGTACAAGCGGGCGTTAAAAACTACACATTTCTTCGCATTTTGTCCGTAAACATCGCAAATTTGCCGATAAATTTCCATTGGTTTCACTTTCCTAATTTTCAGAAAACGAATCACAGATCTGATTTCACAAGCGGTGGGATTTTCAATCAACACCGACATTGTAAACAAGCACAACAAAGCGTTGTGGCTGATAGCAATCTCACAATGGCGCACGTTTCTTCTCCTTGATACAGAGCGTCTACCGCGCATGTGCGGAACTGCGATCGCAGCGCTGCAGAGGAGATAAATTGAAACAGAACTTAATTTCTGGACGCCCGGTATTGTGTAATGCCTTTCAAGTTCCGTTCATTTTGCATGGCCAAGAGAAAAAATGAAAAACAAGTACCCATTTGAGGAAAGTATATTAATTGGAATATCCAGACAAATTAGGAATATTGCCTAAATGGTGCGCTACATCAGAAAGTGAATTTGAAATGAATTTTAACAAAATCTACGTTTTTTGAGCACTTAAGTATTGAGCATTTGCAATTGTTTACCAACTGAGCAAATATCATCTAGAATGAATAGAGCTTCTGAGGACAGTTAGCAGACATTTTAAGACAAAGGTTTTACTTCACATGAAAATATTTAAGCCATGACTTCAAGTAAAGGTATTCCATGAAACAAAAATAATAATAAAAAATAAAAAATTCGTCATAGGATTCACACTTCTAATACTTGCGCAATGATATAACATATGAAAAACAAGATATAAATAAGAAAATGCAGAAATGTTAAGATATTCGTGGAATAATCAGACCAACACTGGGTAACACAACTAGAAAACATACACAGCTAAGATTTTAATCAACAATGGAGCTAACAATGGCAGTGTATGGAAGTGAGGCTTGTGACCTAAAAGAAATATAAGAACACAGCATTTAAGCAGAGGAAATGTACTTCCTACGGTCTCTAAAAGGTTGTACAAGACAAGAGCACTTTGAAATGGGAATATTAGAGAGAAACTAAAAATACAACCACTTCAACAAATAGAAGAACATAGGAACAGCTGGATAGAGCAACTGCCAGAGGATAGGTTACCTAAGAGCAAAAGGTTGGTAGGAAGACCAAGAAAGCGTTGTACTAAACAGATTTGAGGTGGGAACAGGCAAAGACATAATCCGTGAAAGATGAATATTTTAGAATACAGTATTTTAATCAAAACATTAGCCATTTTATAAAACAAAATGATAGAAAAATGTTCCATTGAAAAGATAATCTGGGGAAATTTGTCTTAAAAGTCTTACATGCAAATAGATACATATACACGCACATACACCTTTTTCTAAAATGTATTTTTTAATTTACAGATTGATTAGCATACCTCTAAACGGAGAAGAATTTACTGCGGAATATAAACATATTATAACACTGCTTTAATTAACGGCTTTAATAAAGATTTTATAATCAGAAGAGTAGAAAATTTTCAATATCAAAAAAATGTTAATGATGTTTCCACGCTTAAAAAAGAAAAAAAAAGATATTTTCAAAAAATTTACTTATCATCCATGGGCAAATAAAAAGCTCCAAAAATTTTCAAATAAGTGGGTATAATACTAGCACCTCATAATAATTACAGTATAAAGAATTTGCTACAGTTTTCTAAAAAAAGACAAAATTTCAGACAACAAAATATCTGATATTTATCAAGTTAACTGTTTAGAATGCGATAAGATCTGTATTGGTAGAACCAAGCATAATTTAGAAACCAGAGCGAAGGAACATTTTAGAAATATTAAATATAGACAGACAGAGAAATCGGCAGTGGCTGATCATTTTTGGTCATGTAATCATGAGGTAAATCCAGAGGTTAGATTGTTGAAACAATTGAAAGAACCGATAGATTTAATGGTGTGGGAGAAGATATTTATTTTAAAAAATAAGGATCACGTAATGAATTTTGATATCCCTCTGATAGATGTCATCAATAAGTTTGTGTTGTCCCCGGTAGATGGCAGTTAGATAAGGAGCTATTCTTGAAACTCCGGTAGTGGTCAAGGTCAGTCAGTCAGTTAGTGGGTGAGTGTCAAGCTGTGTGGCTGAGGATGAAGCAGATCTTTTGCTTTGAAACCGGTCCCAGGCTTTAAATAAGATAAGTAAATAGGGAAGTTGTGTTACTAGTGTTTAGTTATTATTGATAACCTAGTTTACTTCACTGTCAGCAGCTTCAGTTTTTTACATAACTATGAGTTTCTAATTAAATGCAATGTTTCCCCTACTTAATACGGCAGTAAAAGGAGTGAAAGGTAATTCAAATCCACATTAATATAAATCTCACAGAAATCATACTTGGACTACAAATATGCATACTACATTTATCAATTGTTTTATTAGTTTCCAAGTACGTTTAGGCACTGCCTTTTCGACAGGCATTTGCCAGCTGTTGGGGCTGTTACTACGAGGGTCGGCTCACATAGAGATGGCGCCACTGGGACAGTTTGACGGATACCATCATATATTTTAACTCCCAGTAGAGGGAGTTAATTAGTTAGTCAATTAGTTAATTGATGGAAATAATTCATTTCTCAATACTAGCCGTATATAGGCTTAAGGTTTTTGATAGAGTCAGCATGAAAAATTCAATGCCATGGCTGGGATTTGAACCACGGATCTCCTGTTTCTGTCCAGTCACTCTAACCCATTGAGCTACCATCAATTAACTAAAATAATAAGAGCTAAATGATGAAGCCTGGGACTCAAGTACTTACGATAGTAAGTCGCCACAAAAGTCGCCACAAATGGTGTATCTCGGATGCAAGAGCCCCTAGTGGTCTACCGGGAAATACAAGACTCAAATGGAGAATTTAGTGTCAGGACGGCACGTTGGCCATGGTAGCTGTGTGTGATTTTTTTAAGCGATTAGTTTGGCAGGTTGGTGGGGATTAAGCCACCGTGTAGAGGCATCAGTTTTTCGGGAATGAATACGAGGGGGAATCCAAAAGAAACAAGACTCCGAGGTCGCTGCCACTCGTAGGCGTAGCGCAGGGTTCTCATGCTAGATGGTGTTAGTAGTGACCTTCATGAAACAGCTGTGCAGACGTCGTCAGTGTAGAGCTGAACGTGTAAGTGTGGAATTGTGTTTCTCTGACTGTTTATGGGTTACCTCTGCAAAGTCGCTATGGCAACCTTAAAAGAACAAAGATTGTGTGTCAAATTTTGTTTCATGCTTAAACAACTGCAACGGACACACACCAAATGCTTCAGGAAGATTTCCAGGAGGACGCTATGAGCCGCACACAGGTTTTCGAGTGGTTTGGGTGCTTTAAACGTGATGAGATTTGCGTTGAAGACCAAGCTCGTTCTGGACGCCATTCAACAGCGTGAAATGTGGAGAGCATTGAAAAGGGCCGCCAAAAGATCAACGAGAATCGTCGCCAAACGATCGACCAAATTTCAGCAGCGACAGGAATCAGTTGGAGCTCGTGCCAGCGGATTTTGAGGGAGGATTTGCACATGAGACGTGTTGCTGCTAAATTTGTTCCGCGCCCCCATACACAGGAGCACAAAATCCCCCACATGAATGTGTGTCAGGACTTGAAAATAGAGTTTGCACGCGATCCAAACTTCCTGAACAAAGTCATTACAGGGGATGAGAGTAGTTGTTAACAGGTATGACCCAGAAAGCAAGCAAGCGTCAAGCTAGTGGAGGACTCCCAAATCTCCCAGACCAGTGAGGTCAAATGTGAAGACGATGATCATTTTCTTTTTTGATGTTCGTGGAATTGTGCATCGGGAATTCGTATCCCCTGGCCAGACTTCTAACCAGCACTTTTACTTGGATGTTTAAAGGCGTCTACGAGAGGATGTGAGTAGGAAACTCCCAGAACTTTGGCGAGCAGGTGACTGGTTTCTGCACCACGACAACGCTCCAGCACACACGGCCTTACGAGTGTGGCATCTCAGAGGTGGTCTGTCGTTCCCCACGATCCGTATTCGCCGGACCTAGCCCTGTGCAACTTTTTGTCATTTACACGAATGAAAAAACGCTAAAAGTGGAGCGTTATGACGATGTGGAGGCGGTAAAAAACAACTTCGCAAAGGACACTTGGCAATATCAAGCTTGAAGAGTTCCAAACATGCTTCCAACGTTGGGAAAGAGAATTGACAAGTGCATCGCATGTAATGGAGAGTATTTTGAAGGTGAATGAAGTAATTTTGTAAAATGGTTCATCAATTAAGTTTTTATGACAACAATACGGTTTCCTTTGGATCCCCCCTTGTATATCCATTTCTCATCAAAAGTAACAATTCTCTTAACAAATTTATCATTCATGGGTTTACGGATGAGCTTAACAGCAGATCTCCACTCTACTTTGTAGCAGTTATTATCTGCAGAGGATCTACCCAAAAGTCCAAAGACCCTAATGTCCAAGGACCTTGGCCTCCTTCAACCCAGCAGCGATGGATAACCCCTGGGCTCTTTCCATAGGGCAATACCTGATTCCTTAAAAAAAGCCCCCGGTTGACATCAACGTGAAAACTTGATGGAAGTGAATACGCCACTTACGCGCTTCAACCTCGCAGCAAAGACTACCGAAAACGTCGGTAGGGCCGCCTGGTTATCTGGCACACATTTTACTAGCTCTGCAGCCTAGTACCCGAGACTTATGTGGCAATCCTCTACCCTCTCCGGGCGGCCGTAGCCTGGCCGGAGGTATCCAATTCTCCGTGGGTGTCGGGAACACACTGCCCCCTCAAGTCCAACCCAATCCGAACAGCTTCCCGACGGAAGGGGCTCGGCAGTTCGGCCCGAGCTGCCTCTAATAAAAAACAAAGGATTTCATCGCTCAATGATTATAGATGCGCCTAATTATCCATAGTTGCAGGAGAAACTCCTAATTTCTGTTTCATATAACCTTGCCCCGCTGACATGTATCACTACGCGTGCAACTACCTTCCCCCTCATTCTAATTGGCTAATGCTTTCACGCCATAGGCCATAGGCAGTGCCTTCCCGTCACATTTAAAACTTCAATAAATGTCATACCTAATAATTGCCAGGAAGATAGATAAAATCCCACAAATAAGAATATGAAGGCATGCAAAAATACAAGTTTATAATGAAACAGAGCAAGTTAAAACTGAATGAATGACCAATGAAACTGAAATAAGTTTATAATGAAAGGCCTTCGGACTTTTTCTCTAGTTATTTTTAAAGCCAGCACACATATCTTGCAAAAATGCTTGTCTTTCAGTCTTAAAAGACGTGTCACGCCATACTTGTGTGTCCTTCATTCACCCAAGTCTCACCAAGGTAGTATATTTTGCTATTTGTATCTCGGTACAGTCTGATTGTCCTTAAATAACGTCTTCGCTACACAGCAATATCGCCCCTGGAGTGCTAAGTTTTCCTGTTGTCTCAATTTCATTTTTCGATGTTCCTACGGATCTAACACTCACACCTGTAAGTTCAGAGCAGAGCTGCTCGACTTCTCTAACTGACAAAGAAGGATTCTTCTCTGTGAGTATATTAAACACATGCAACACAATTCTTTTTTCGCCGCTTTGTAAATGTTTTCCCTTGCGATGCTTCAGCGAAAAACTGGCGGTAGACTCTGCCATTATACATATAGTAAGTACACGCGCAATAAACGGTCAATAAAATAATTTAGCTCTCACACTCGGCACAACACACTTTCGAATGGCGATATATGACTAATCCAGTTCAAAACAAGGTCAGTGATAAAAGTCATATAAATATGTCTTCACTGCCACTAAATCACGTGCTATCGTGCCATCTACTTGAGAGCAAGGGAACCTCCTCCTTACTTCGTTTAAGAATTAACATGCAGTTCAGATAAATAAACTCTCTTTCTTAATATGGTTAATTAAAACAGTTACGAAAATATAAATTTGACAAATCTCTTCCAACATATACAGGTATATCACCATGTTAAATAACGAACTAATTTTTACCGCACAAGAGTGTATACTGCAATAGCAGCCGATGAGAGATGATAAAGTCACGTGACCGTTAAGAGATACGAGGCAACCTTATGTGAGACAAGGGTTAGATTTCTTCAAGATCGTCAGCAAAGGTGAGAAATTAATCTGCATCCACCTTCATCGCAAATAATCGTGCTTCAAGACGAAAGTCACCGCATCATAATCCTTCCAAATATCATCCCAAAATATTTTTTCAACGTTCAGCCTATTGAGGTGTCAGTTCATGAGGCACAGATCTGCAGCAGCTGTATGAGTTTCTAAGTGTCTAGATGTGGTGATGTATGGTATCGTTTGCTGCAGCAAGTTCTGAAACCTACGATACTTTTTGTAGATTTTCTCGCAAAACTTGGCGTGCGACCTCAATATGCCATACCTTAGGTCTTCCAGAACGTGGTAAATCTTTGGTGTTTTCATCTGCATTGTTGAAACTTTGGAATCATCGTTGTGCCATCCTTACTAACGACACCTTCTACTCCCACTTCACATATACTTCGAGTTAAGGCAGCGGCTTTATAATTTGCTCCCAGTAGAGTTTTAGAAGCACTCTTAGCTCAAACTTTGTTATCTCTATTTTGTGATTGTTTATTAACAAGTGAAGACTGATACATGCTCGCAATTTGCTCAACGCCAGCTATAGCATCCTGTAAATTACACTTCCAAACCAAAGAAACCCAATAAATTTTGCAGTAGACCAAAATCAAAAACCCAATATCACTTATGCAACAACCTAATATGAAAGTTCTTACTGCTAACAGAAATGATTATAAGTCGAGAACAAATGAAAACCATGAACCTAAAAGTACAACACAAATTTACTTGATGCTGAAAAAATTGTCACCTTGGTGTTAACATTTGTTACTATACATAGCACACATGTACGGTATCAGTGTTTAAAAAGGGAATACTCTACTACGAGTGATTGTTTTTCATTTTTAGGGGCCATGAAAGCATATAACCAATGGTGTAGTGGTTGAAATTCCGCCAGACTACATGTAGGTATTTATATACATCATAAATACCGCGAACTGCATCAACAGATGCGTGATTGTTTTGTACTTAAAATAACACTGCAGTTGCAATGGAATGAATTTAATTAATAGGTAAATACATCGCTTTTTAATGGGTTAAAGCAGAAATTTCCAACTGAATGATTTGTAATACCATAGAGAGAGACCTGTGCTCTCGACTGCGGGAAAGGCAAATACAATTATATTGAGGCAGAGGTAATAGATTTTGAAGCCAAATTCTTCTGTACTGAAATTTGTTGAAAAATATAAAACTGACATTTCAAACTGAACAAAATATGTAGATGAAAATCATTTTAACATGAGTAAAACTACGTGCTATTTCGGATATTCGCAGTAACCGGGCTAGAATTTAGCTTCACTCTTATTTGATTATTGTAGATTTACTTTCAAGTTTCACTTTTTTTAATGTATCGAGCATTTTAAATTAATATTACATTCAACAAAACTTTCAGTCTCCTTGCGTTATTGGGTCAAAGCGTATATCATCTCCGCCTCTTCCTCTCCTTATTCACTGTTTCTCCATCTCCCCATCTATTTTTCCTTAGTTTCCTTCACTTGCTTTTTCTCTCTCTCCCCTTTCAACCTTATTCACATTCTCAACTCCACCTCACCTATCCTGACCATCACCCTCACCCTCTCTTACTGTCTTTCTCTGTGTAAATGACAGAGAAAATTGATAATAAAACTGACTTTCTGTAGTTTTAAGACATTTTAAAATGCTTAATAGTAGACAAACACTTACCTCGTATTCATGATCTAAAACTAACATACAAGGGTGGGTCAAAAAGTAATGCCTCCTATTTTTTTCTCTTTTAATTGCCAAGAAAATTGAATTCAATTTAAATAGCTTAAAAACTACAACATTGACGATTAATTTGTCACTATGTAACATAATCTCCGTCCTTTTCCACAGTTGTCGTCCACCTTGTATTCCACTGTGGTAAAACACACGGTTTTGCTTCCTAAGCCATTGACAATCGGACCCTTTCACAGCCTCTTCATCTTCAAAATGAATCCCAAGATGAGCTTCCTTTAGTGGCCCGAACAGATGAAAGTCTGATGGTGCCAGGTCAGGGCTGTATGGGGGGTGAGGTAAGACTTGCCATCCCAATTTCTCAATTTCTGCAGTGGTGTAACGCCTGGTGTGTGGTCTTGCAGTGTCATGCAAAAGGAGAACATCCGCCACAATTATTGTTGAGAGAACTCGGCGAAGACGTGATTTCAGCATTCTGAGAGTTATGACGTATTAGACAGAACTTATTGTGCATCCCTGCTCCAAAAAATGAATCATAAGCACACCCTATGCATCCCAAAACACTGTCGCCATAACTTTCCCTGCCGACCGCTGAGTTTTGAATTTTTTTCTTCGGTGACGTTGTGTGATGTCATTCTATTAACTGCCTCTTTGATCCAGGTCCGCGTTTCGTCTACAGTAACAATTTTTTCCAGAAACTCCTCTCCCTCCAAATTGAAGCGCTCAAATTTTCGTAGGCTATTCTTTTCTTTGTTTCTTTGTTTTGGCGGTTAACATTCTTGGTCCCCAACGTGAACAAACTTTTAAGTAACCCAGTTGTTGAATAATCGTCATCACACTGCCTTTACTGAGGGAGGTAATGCGACACAATTCACCTGTTGTTACCCGGCGATCACCACGAATGATGTCATAGAATCGCTGAATGTTGATTGGAGTGACTGCAGTCACCGGCCTGCCGCTTCGCTTTTCATCTGCTAATGGTGTTTGCCCTTCAGCTTCGTTACAGCGACGAACCCATCGTCTAACAGTGCTGACATCCACCGTTGCATCACCATACACATTTTTTAGCTTTTCGTGAATGCGAATTGGCATTTCACCTTCCGCAGTCAAAAATTCAATTACAAAACGCTGTCTAATACGAATGTCTATGTCAGCCATTTTGCAAGAGGATGCAGTGCTGCCACCTGTTGACTTAGGAAGTCAGGGGATTGGAGAAGAAGGTTTGAGGAGTTGTGCCAAGCTCAAAGTTTTCACATAAGGGAGGAAGGGAAGGAGGGAGGGAGGAAGGGAAGGAGGGAGGGAGGAAGGGAAGGAGGGAGGGTGGGAGAAGGAAGGGAGGGAGGGAGGAAGGAAGGCAAATAAGTATTTTAATGAGATCAGCACGTTTCTTGTAACTGCGGATATAACAAATTCAAAATTCAATAAGATTAAAAATTTCAAACTATTCGCGGAAAATTAAAAGATAGGCACTTCCCCTTTATCCTTTATCCTTTATCTATACATTTGGTATTTAAATAATGATCTCAGTATTCCCGAAACTCTCCCCACTTTGCCGCTCACCGAGGACTTGACTTTTCTTCATAGACCATGTGTACTGGACTTGAAATAAAGATTGGTTCACCCAGGGATTGTGTGGAATAAGATAATGAGTTTCTGCCAACAATAGGAAATGAAAAGCATGTACACTGGTCCGAAAATTGACTGTGCATGTAACTGTTCACAAGTAGTTGCGAACACATTGACGAATGCAAAAGCCTGTGGTATCAGGTGCACCGCAGAAGTCTTTAATAAACACAATGTGAGCATTAACTCTTTAGATTTATTTTACGTCTTTTGAAGCGTTCCTGTACTTCTTTAACTAGAGCTTTTCTCCCTTTGTGCATAAAGTACTGGATACAATCAGTAGAGCTCGAAGCCACACATTTTATAGCCAATAGATTTTCGGCATTTTATAGATCTCTAAAACACAAGCTCCGTTTAAGTCAAACGTTTACCCTACCGACGATTAGAGGGCTTTGTT
Organism: Mantis religiosa; assembly: GCA_030765055.1. Classification (NCBI taxonomy): domain Eukaryota; kingdom Metazoa; phylum Arthropoda; class Insecta; order Mantodea; family Mantidae; genus Mantis; species Mantis religiosa. The sequence continues at coordinate 42,185,871 of CM060957.1, forward strand.
ACATACCAGCTAACATCTGCAATGCTTGAACATTGATCACGGCTTTCCCCGTTTACTAATGCTAATGGATTCGCTATGTAACTGCGAACTATTTAGAATCTAATTTTAATTTGTAATTACGATCTTCTTTTTCTAATTTCATCTGTTTCCGTTGTTTACATTAAGCCGACTCTCCCTCTTCCTCCCTCCCTACAGTTGAATTGAACCAATGTAGAGGGGACAAAGGATATTTAAAGGCAGGGAATAGATCTCCCAGTGCCAATAAAAACAAAAGAAGTAGGCCCAAAGTTAGAGAAGGGAGCAACAGAGTTTATTACAGAGTTGTTGAAAGGGAATATAAATAAACAAATAATAACCTCGATCTCCGTTTACCTTTGATTATTCTTGACAATTTATATTCTTTGCTTCTTGCCTGAAAGCAATGCCTTCTGTACATATAAGATATTAAGGGGCGGCTAAATGACGTAAGTCGCTACAAACAACATTTTATATAGTATAATAAATTGTAAGTTCCTATTTAATTTGTTGTACAGTTCTTTCTTATAGACGCAATGCCTTTGTTTCAAATACATGCCCTTTTAAAAATATTACTCCATCTGCAGTTTACCACTCTGAATTTGCTGCACTTCTCAAAAAAAATGGCGACACCTCTACTCTTCAGAATAAAGAAGTCATCTCTATATTTGAGCTTATCTTTTAAAGAAACTCTGTTCTAAAACTGATAAGACTTCTAAATATGTTAGCTTCTTTATGTCGAAAACATTTTATTTTGGTTGTTTAAATAAATGGAGAAACTTACTTTTGTGCGGTGCAAGAATATTTTCTGAGTATGCGCAAGTAGACAATCTGCAGTCCTCGTGTTGCAGGCAACACGAGAAAGATATTTAACACTTGTAGCCAACTTCTGCAAAAATGCCCCAGACATCTGTTCTACACCAGTGCAAAAGGCCATGTGGATGCGATTAGCGCGGATCATTCTTGCAAAATACTGACCATGTTTGCTTTCAGGTTTTATTGCTTTACAAAAGTAGGCTTCCTGTCCAACAAAAGTACCAATTTTACTGCTAGAAGTGCACTCTGTCTGTTCTGTACGTTCTTCAAATATTTAAGATTCGTTCAGTACGAAAATGACTTGACAAATCAGTAACATGTATGACCCCGCGGACTGATTCGGCTACTGCCGCGATTTGTGCCCGATTTTACCAACAGATGTTAAAATCGACGTTAAAAAATGTAACATAAAAATTGTCACAGCACTTACATAATGTTAAATTTATTTAGATACTGCTTTGTGTTTGCTAGTGTAATTTAGGGACAAGTAAGACTGTTGGCAGCATTGCGTTCAGTGGAGAAGCAAGGATGGTTTGGCTGCACTGAATTCTTCAATATGGCTACATCGCAGTAAGGAAATAAACAAACACTAACGTTAAAAGAATACCCTCCAGCACGAAATTGCACTAAAAAGTATACAAATTATATTAAAAATCATGGTTGTATATAAAAACATCAAAAAGTGTGAAAGACTTAGAAAAAATTCGCCGCATTATATATCAGAAAGAGCAAAATAAATATATGCAGTTTTTCTCCTTGTTTATCTTAAAACTATGCACTTTGGTGTTAATCACTGCTGGATGTTTCTTTTTAGAAATGTATTGAAAAATTTAAATAAGGGCGATCTGTCCTTGCTTAATAGACCACATCAGTTGTATAAATCAGTGGACACATCCATATCCTGGAAACATCGCATCATCAACTTAACCTTTCTAATTTTACTAAAAACTAATATTGATGAAATATTTTATTTCACAAAAACAAGAAGATGAAACAATTTAATTTTAGCTCCCTAATTAATGAAAATTGAATGTGCTTTATTCCATTGATGATTTACCTTCTGAGTAGAAGGAATCTTATGAATAAATTGATTTAGTCTGTGTTATGTATTTTATGAAATAATGTATCAAAAAGCACTGGCAGTATTTAAATATTTCCAGTCTTCCAGCTATACATTTTAAAACATTCAAATTTTATGGAAGAAGAGCTGTTCCGAAAAACTGATACCTAACTAACTCCTACTTGAAACCAGAAACTAATGAACTTACACACTTAAAGGTAACGAATCTGTGAAATTTGGCCAAAAATTATACAAATGAAATAAAGAAACAAATCGTTATTAATAAACTGTATTAATCTTATAATTTAACAAAACTTACCACTTTTTCTTGTTGGAATATTTAAAATATAAAATCCAAACAGATAAAAGCGAACCTGTGTTAGAATTGATGTGAAATCGAGGAGTAGTTCGGATACCAGCTCTTAAAGAGTCTCACTGTGATTGATGCACAAAGGAAAGCTTCACCAATTCAACTAATATGGTCTTCTAGAGGAATGGTATGGAATTATTTGCATGCGTGGTTAACTGGATAGCATACAGACGTTCTATCGACAAGTTAGTTTACTTGTACATAAACGTACAGTACTTTCTTACAATTCGAATTACAATTTGGCAATTCTATTCGGAGTACAAACTTTTCAGCTGCTTATATTCGAGGGCTATTATTGGCTACCTGGCCATTTACCTCTATTCTAGCCCTTACACGACCATAACCATCGTGTCCTCCATTTCTTTACCTCTGAACTTCCTTATCTTTCTCATCCATTTCTCCTTGACTTTGTCTGCATACTTCCCCACCTCCTTTATTCTTTTCTCTCCCACCAACGTGAACATTTTTATGGCTACTGCGTAGGGCACTTTATTATTTCAGTTCTTATCCCATATTAATTTCCTCAATTTTTCTATTTCTTTACCTTCCACTACACTACATAATGCTCTATGCTTATTTTATTTCCACATAAAATGCACTCGTTTGGTGAAGCCCCTCTCAATATAGCTCCTGTCCTTTAACAAGCTAAACCCTCTCTCTCACGTCTATCACATTTGTCTATATATCTCTATCGACAAAGGAACTAAGAGTTTTGTATTTATTTTACGATTTTACTAGGGTGTATTTTAAATTCGATGAAGTATTATTCTAATGGTACCCCGTTAGTGAGAACTTGTAATGTGAAATGTTACCACCCTTTGGCAGTTGGGCTTTTGGAACAGTGAAAGTACCCTAATAATCCAGTGATTACAAATTATGCTCGAGGAACAGAACAGTACATGCTCGCAAAACATATCGCCACATGTCATCACAATGTACTCCTAATCAGGTGCATTCAAACATCAATCACATTTTACGCGTTTCAGATATACCCAAGTTTAACGCTGTATTTTTTCTTGCAAACTAATTTATCACTTTTACACATTACAACTTTCCATAGGATGCAATTTTGTACTAACTTGTTTCACAATTTTTTACTGACTTTCAAAACTACGTTAATTAAAATTTGTGTTTTTACCTTCTCTACTGCAATACACTTAAAATAGATAATATATTCTATCAAAAAATTCAACACCGAGTTTTCGCAGGCGAAATATGTTTTGACACATCAAAAAATGTCTCTTTTAACAGCATTTTCTGAGGATAACATCACTCAAAAATGAGAAATCTATAAAACACCATTCTTTTCATTTAAATTTCAGCATAATTCAGGGATGCAAGCTGGCGTTCTGAAAAGTCATCCTTTATACTCCAAAGGTTATATACTATATTTATACTAAAGGTTTTTGAACAATGGCTTCTTAACTTTTCAATTAAAATTCATATATTTGAAATATTTTTATTAAAAATACTATTCTTATTTTAAATTTTCTTGAAATAGAATTTGAAGATCACTTTCTTCTGGATTTAAGGTATGAGAAATAGACAAGCATTTACTATACAAAAGATGTTTATCTGTTTAACACACACCTTATGCCATTTTTGTGGAGTAAACCATTTCGAAATAGTTCTTATCTAGCTCTGCATTTTCCAAACTGTGCTTTTCCCAATTAAGTTATTCATTTTTATGTCCTGGCCATGCAAAATAAATGAATATCAAAGTCATCAAATAGTGACCAGCAACGTAAATATGTTATTCTTTGAGTATGTTCTCATGTAGACATTATCCCTTATAGAAATAAATAATAAACCTATTTCTATAGCCATTCATCATTCCTAAAATGAAGCAGTTAGAATAAAAGCGTTTAAAGAATGATTTAAGTAAGAGCAAGTGCACAGATCATATTTTCTAATATAGCTGTCCAATTTTTGAAAAATAAACTAACTTTGAAAAAAGCGGCCATTTTGGGACGTAAAGCAGCAGTAAATTTTGTACAAAAGTTGGGGTTAATATAAATCTCTTACAGAACACATCTTGTAGACGGCTATATTTTAAAATATAACTTCTGGATGTCCATAATTTTAAAATGCCTCCATCATAATGTCGCGTATGCTTTGGTAAAGTGAAGGAACTCGATTTATTTTTGGATTTATTTGAAATTTTAATAGCATGAGGTTTCTTTATACAATTGAAAGTATTAATTTGTGGAAGTAAAGATGTAGAAACCTCATATTGGAGTATTAGACTACAAACGCGTAATTTGCATTTTTCGGAGCATTAGCCAGGTAAGAATGCCAAATACAGCAACTCTAGACGTTGAACCTGTTAGTTGGTAATGGATGATCAGCAGGTCGTTGGACTTAAACCAACATGGTGGATATAATGTTCCAGAAGCTTTTCTGCTGACCAAAGGGAAAAGTCCCTAGGTTCAAAATTTGTTGGCCCCCTCTTTTTGGGCTTGACCTTTAATACTTATAGCGGTGATTATCGAGGCGCGTGGGGAATCTAAAGTGTATTGTTGTAGGGGAGGGGATCCGTCCCCTTCAGCTATTTTGGTGCGGGCACTGCGGACCCTTAGCACTCGTGGTACCTCTGACGTTACTAGAGGAACCTCGGGCCGAACATTCGAGCTCCTCTCTGAATGGTAGTTGTTCGGATTGGGTTAGACTGGGGGGGCAGTGGTTCCCGATACCCGTGGGAGATCGGGTACGTCTCCGGACGGAGTTGATGGAATTAATATATTCCCACGTACTAGCCAGCATAGCTAGTAGAAGGTGTGCTAGATCCCCAGGCGGCTCTACCGAGGTTAATCGGTTGCCTTCCCCTTTGGGGTTGGCGCGCCTAAGTGGCGTATCCACTCCATACCATCTTGAGTCCACAGGACCAGATGGGGGGACTAGTTAGACTCTAGGTCTTGCCCTATGAAAAGTCCCACGGAGGCACCGGGCACAGTTTTGGGACAGCTCGGTAACTGCCTGGTCATTAAAAGAGGGTTCAGTCTTTACTCCGTGGGGATTGCCCTGGTAGATACCCTCGAGCTTATATACGAGTTACGTCCAGAAATTAAGTTCCGTTTGGTAATAAAATTAAATTGTGTACAGATACAGAAACATTATTTGTTTCACAAAATTCTAAAACTCCTAAACCACTTTTCCACATGACTGCCGAAACTTTGCAGGCATTTGTCATAGCGAGGCACAAGTTTTTTTATGCCTTCTTCATAGAAGTTTGCCGCATGTGTCTTCAACCAGTTGGAAACATTTTCTTTCAGCTCTTCGTCATTGTTGAAGTGTTGACCGCCTAGGTAAGATTTGAGATGCAGAAACAGATGAAAGTCGCTACTGTACGGGGGGTGGTCAAACACGTCCCAGCCAAATCCCTGTAGGATGCTTTTCGTCGCATTTGCAGTGTGTGGTCGTGCGTTGTCGTGAAGAAACACAACACCTTTAGACAGCCGATAAATTTCAATTTGTTTCACTTTCCTAGCATTCAGAAAACGAATCACAGGTCTGATTTCACAAGCGGCGGGATTTTCAATTAACACCGACATTGTAAACAAGCACAACAAAGCGTACGTGACTGACAACGATTTCTCAATGGCGCACGTTTCCTCTCCTTGATACAGAGCGTATACCACACATGTGCGGAACTGTGATCGCAGCGCTGCAGCGGAGATAAATTGAAACAACTTACTTTCTGGACAGCCCTTGTATTATATATTATGTTGACTATCTGTCAAAAACCACCTTTACGGCTAGTGTAATGAAACGATTAATTTCCAAGAATTAATTAAAATGTGACGTAGATTTTGTAATTATGGCAAAAATTATACTGTATGCAGCACATAACATAAATCTCAAAATGTATCTTACATACTTGGATTTTACGATTTCACGGGCACATTACCATAAATTTATTATTCCCTTTGGTGCATGATACACAGCTGCTACATGGTAGACTTATAGATCATAGCAACCGAATCTTGGGCACTAACATCGTCTCCTTTGTTATAGCTGAACGATGCAAGTAGTGTGACATAGAAGCACAAAAAGCGTCTGGAATATTTCGCGATCGTAAAATGCAATAGCTTAAGTAGATGAACACTTTAACATGCCCTAGTTTAAGCTGTATCGATTTTCCACGGAAATGAATCCAGCGCCCACAAACATCTGCTTCTTTAGAACAATAAAACAGAGTTACAAATGAACTTTTTCGGTTAAAGGGGGTGGGAATAGTTCTCCGAGTTTTACGTGCTCCTTTTCATTCCACTTACAAATCTTTGCCAAGCCCAGAATAATCCTATATTTAGAAATCGTATTGCAACGTTCAGTTTTTCTTTGTGCATTAGCATTTCTCAGACAAGCTTTATATGTTATCCATATACAAGTGAATTCAGGTTCCCTGAATTTAAAGTATAAAATCCGTTTCTCAGGTAAAGGAACTTGTGGGTGGGTAGGCAGGTAGGTAGGTGGACGCCTGTGAACGGTTGAGCTTGGATAATTCAGAAAGTTAAGTAATTAAATACGAAATTTTACAGGAAGATTTTCAACAAAATATCCATACCCCGAACTACCATGTTCATAGGAACGATTTTACGTATCTTTTAGCAAAAATTTCTTAAACTTTTTTGATTAGAAGAATCTATTTTAATATAATTTTCTTTACAAATAAAACATATCGTAAATTTTCTGGAAATAAATTCTGAGGCCATTTCAGTCAATCGGAATAGCTTTCATAGGATTGGTAATCCGTTAGAGAGAGACACGATCTTACGACACAAAAAGTAGATCTCTTTCAAGCACAAAATTTACATACGAGGGCTGTTCAATAAAGAATGATCACATCTTTATTTCTTTTGAGAACGTACCTTTACTAATCCTCATAATTTTGATGGTCCTTCTCAAAATAATCTCCCCTGAATGCGATGCACTTGTCCCAGTGTTTAAGCCAGTCTTTAAAGACACGCTGGAAACAATTTGAGAGATCCTTCCAAATCACCTCCGCAGCCTTCACCACTGTTTCTGATGATGGATAATGCCTCCCACGAAGGGGTTTCTTCAAGTTAGGGAATAGAAAAAAGTCACATGGAGCTAAACCCGGACCATAGGGAGGGTGAGGGATGCACTTCACGTTGATTTTTGCAAGATATTCAGCAACAACATTGGCAATATGCGGCCGCGCATTATCGTGGTGCAGCATCCAGCCTGCTTCACGGGAATGTGGTCTTTTGCGCCATATATGGACTTGCAATATTTTCAGGATTTCACTGTAGTATAGTTTAGTTAGTGATGTGTGTGCAGGTACAACATGCTGATAAATCATTCCATGAATATCACAGAATGAGATGACTATACCACTTTTGGTTTTTTCGGGGTTGGTGATTAAGGATATTTCCACACTGAGCTTAGCTGTTTGCTCTCAGGATCAAAATGATGTAACAAAGTTTCATCCACAGTGATTACGATGGAGAGAAACTTCGATCTTCCTATAAAATCAGCTTTAACTGCATGCAGACATGCATGCGAATGTCCTTTTGTTCGAGAATCAACAGTCTTGAAACCCATCGCGCACAAACGCGTCTCACGTGTAATGTTTGTCACCAACGTGTGGGTGCCACCCAATGAAATGTTCAGTATTTCAGAAAGTGATCTTAAGGTAATTCGTCGATCCTCTCTCACAATGGCAGTAGCAGTGTTGATGTTTTCTTCTGTAAGAGCAGTAACTGGATCACTGGGTCCACCTTCCTTTTAAATTGATTGTCTCCCCTCTTTAAACATTTTAAACCACCTTCGAGCTGTGCTGTAGAGAAGAACAGCCTCTCCATAGGCCTTCTATAACATTGTATAGGCCTCAACTGAAGAACTGTTGAGACGAAAGCAGAATTTCAAAGCCGCATATTATTCCTCACGTGTTACCTCCGTTGCAGCGGTAGGCGACACTAAACATGTCTGAATTTGCCTGGTTCTTACAGGCGGGAACCAGGAGTGCCAACAATGAAACTACTACAGCGTGTTTGTTTAATATTAAGCTAACAGAATGTAGTAAGATTGAATTTTAGTGCGAAAAATTATGACCGTAAAAATTATGATCATTCTTTATTGAACAGCCCTTGTAAAATAAACTGGAAGCAAGTTTGTTACTTTTGCCTTTTGCAAGTGGTAAATGGCTATTCGTCTTTACTTCCACTTCCATATACGTGAAGTTGCTAGCTAAAGTTCTGTATAAATATTTCACCATGATGAAGGTTTTAGACCCTCAAATCCAAAAGAAATCCTGTGTCGTGACGTAGTGGGCTAGAGCGTTGTGCTTTGTTTCCCCGCCACGGAGATCTCCGGGATCCATCCCACCCTTAGGGGGGAGGGGGTGCGAGTTTTGAGTCCCAGGTATAGGACCAGTGTGTACTCAGCATTGTGAGAATATGTAGGAGCTACGCTAGGTAGCGAACTCTGGCCTACAACGCCAAGTTTCCGGCTGGGTCCCCCTCCCGTAGGAGAATTGTTCGGATTGTGTTGGACTCGAGGGGGCAGCGGGTACGTCTCCGGAAGGGGTATAGGGAAGCCATATATTCCCACGTACTAGACTGCATAGCTAGTATAAGTTGTGCTAGATCACCAGGAAGCCCTGCCGAGGTTGATCGGTAGCCTTCTCCTTTGGGGTTGGCGCACGTAAGTGGCGTATCCACTTCCACCCGTCTCGTGTCCATCGGACCAGATTTGGGGGGGGGGCTTGTTAGTCTCTAGGTCTTGCCCTATGGAAAGCCCCACGGAGGCGCCGCGCGCCCTTTTGGAACAGCTCGGTAACTCCCTGGTCGTCGGAGGGGGGGGTCAATCTTCACTCAGTGTGGACTGCCCTGGTAGATACTCTGGCGTTGACTGAATGTACACTTACACACAAGACATACACATACATAATGCACCCATGCCCAATGCGGGACTCGATCCCGCGACCCCCTACGCGACGGAAACCTAGAGACATATGATGTAACAACCATAGCTACAAGGGCGCGCAACCAGCTTGTGTACATTATAGAAAAGAAACTCCTGTATAAATTCAAGCGGGCTTTCCGGGTAAAGTTCAGTGCGCGCACGCACACACACACACATTTCTGCAGTATACAGCCATAGCTACCCTCCAGCCGGCTACTTTCATCACAAGTCGTGTTCGACGCCCGCCCCCGCCATCACCGACTGACCACAGGCGGTACATCCAACAACCGCCCTCGCACCAGTATTATCCTCCAGAGCTGTACGCGCGAGGGGGTCCAATCTCCAACGGCAGTCAGCAGAGTTCTGCACAGTCAGTAGAAACAACATCAGATGGTGGAGACGGTGTCTACTCGGCCATTTCGTACCAGGTGGGATTCTCCAGCAACCCTCCTCTGGTGGAGACGTACCCACCTCTAGTGTCGATCGTGGAACCTTATCCCCCGCCACCAGGACACTACGCCGTCTACAGCGCTAGACCAGGAGCTGCAGGCTGCTACAGCCACTCGCCGCCCACCAGAAGTCTGGCCTTCTGGTTTGTAAATAGTAAAAATCAGTTATCAACAAAGGGACGTGAGCTAGGTTACCGCAGACCAAAGTCATTCTCGTGATACAAGTCATGCAGTAGCCATCCAGTTTTGTTATTCCAGATATATTCAGTAAATTGTCGGAAGCACTTTAGAAATAAATTATACTTACAGAGTAACAATTTAAAATCACACCTTTCTTTATTTTAGCTCAAAGAGTATCAACTGCTTTTGGAGGGATCTGTATACAGCGACATTAATTTCAGGACTTTGCGAAAGGAAAAATGGAGAAGGGAGTGGAAGTTTGCTTTTATTCTCAGAATCTGTTGGCCGAGTGGTAATGGAACGCCGGGTGTGATTGTGGTCATTCAGAGAGGCCTGCAAACATCAGAGAAAATGTAGTTAATGCATTTCAGCTCCAGTAACTTAATAGGATCCATTTAACATTTTTCTTTAAGAGGAAGTATTTTCCTTTTTAAATTTTGAAAACATTACACTTGTAATAGACTACAGCGTGCTTTAATGAAACACTGTAAAAACACACAAGCTCAGAAGATTAGTTTTTCATAAATTTGTATAAGCACGTGAACAAAATTAAACTATAATGACGAAGGCCATTATATCGCCTCTGAAAGCAGGTTAACTGTTGAGAAACAAAAGTGTATATTATATGCAACACTAACACTGTCACTTGTTTATAAATTTTAATGTTTGGGAGACACGTAAGTCAATTACGTGTTTTATAGCAAAGAGAAATAATGCAAATTTATCTATTTGTAATGTGTTCTGTTGTAAATATGCTTGAAAATTCCTAATAAAACTTTCTAAGCGAGATGTATATTCCAAAATATACCTACTGTAGAAAACTAACACGTAGACACGTTTTAAGAGCCTGTGATTTTATTTTAAGTTATATTTTCGTACAGTAACAAGATTTGCTAAAATTTTCTTCTTGGAAAACAAAATTACTTCAGGTTACAAAATGTTACTGGAAAAATTAAATAAATCCATTTATAAATAGCCAATTTGTATAAGAATCTTTAACATGTTTTAGTTAATTGATGGAAATTAATCATTGCTGCATACTACCTGTATAAAAGCTAAGGATTTTGATAGACTCAACAATAAAAATTCAATGCCACGACCGGGAATTGAACCAAGGATCTCCTGATTTCGGTCCAGTCGCTCTAACCCCTTGAGCTACCATTGCCAACGTGCCGTCCTGACATTCAATTCTCCAGCTGACTTGTATATTTTCCCGATAGACCACTAGGTGCTCTTGCATCCGGGATACACCATTTGTGGCCCGCCTCGGTAGCGTAGATGGTAGCATATCTGCCTCACGTTCAAGAGGTCCCGAGTTCGAATCTCGGCCAGGATGAGTTACCTGGGTAAGGTTTTTTCCGGGGTTTTCTCTTATCCTTCAAGATGAATGTCGGGTAACTCTAAGCTCCATGGACAATGGACTCATTTGAGCACTATTTCACCCATTTCCTTCACCGTCCGATATAACTTAACGTTGGGGCGGACTAAATTACAAAAACCATTTGTGGCGACTTACTGTCGTAAGTACTTGAGTACCAGGCTTCATCATTTAACTCTTATTATTTTAGTTAACTGATGCATATTGATCATTTCTTCACACTAGCAGTATAAATGCTAAGGATTTTGATAGATTCAACATGAAAAATTCAATGCCAGGGACGGGATTTGAACCACGCGTCTCCTGGTATCCGTCCAGTGGCACTAATCCATTGAGCTATCTATCAAAACCCTTACCCTATAGACGGCTAATGTAAATAAATGATTAATCTCCATCAATTAACTAAAATAATAAGAGTTAAATGATGAAGCCTGGGACTCAAGTACTTACGATAGTAAGTCGCCACAAACAGTGTATCTCGATTGCGGGAGGCCGCGCCATGGCTCAGTGGTTACACATTTCACATTTACATTTCGAATGCGGGAGCCCCTAGTGGCCTACCGAGGAAATATACGAGTCAAATGGAGAATTTAATGTCATGACGGCAAGTTGGCCATGGTAGCTCAATGGGTTAGAGTGACTGGACGAAAACCAGGAGATCCGTGGTTCAAATCCCGGCCATGGCATTGAATTTTTCATGTTGAAGCGATGTACCTTCAACATGTTTTAAATATTATTTTGCGTAATGTATATTAGAATATTTTACCATCTTAAGTTAAACTACAAATTAAAAATCAAAAATAAGAGGAAGTAAATGTAATTATAGTAAGTTTAGTTCTTTTACCACTAATTTATAGCGTTTACATATGTGATAGTGTTAAGACTGTACAGGATGATTTCCCTTTTATTTCATGAATTTTAATGCACTCGATGTTTCCAAATTTTGCGTTTTCTGATGATTAGGTCTGCAATTATTTCTAATAAACCTGTCTTAATAAGTTTGTATGACTACATTACAGTTGTATCCTCGACTTAAGGTAAGGATCGAGAAATGTATTAAGAATTAGATCAAAAGAGGTAGTAAACAAACACTTTTTAAAATAACCCAAGAATGCTATATTAAAATGATATGTTATAATATTATTAAGAAAAATACTACGAGGGTGGTCTGAAAAGTTTCTGACCACAACATGAACATGGTAAAATTCCTAAATAAAAGCTAGTGAATTTCGTTGCTCATCTGTTGACAATTACTCACCAAAGTTTCAGCCATTTTGAACGCTCAGTTGTTATATAACAGTCGTTTGAGTAAGTTGGTGTGAGTGTTTTTATGAAAATGGACAAAATGGAGTATCGAGCTCTCATTAAATATTTTTTTTCTGAATGGCATTACGCCTACGCAAATCAAAAATGACTTGGAATCTGTGTATGGGGACTCTGCAACATCATTTACCACCGTGAAATTTTGGCCAGCTGAATTTAAATAAGAGCTTGGGGGACGAAAACGTTAGGGACGTCCATAAACTGCAACTACCGACGAAAACATCGTCAAAGTTCACCAAATGGTGCTAGACGACCGCCGAAATGAAGTGAGAGAGATAGAAGAGACTATAAACATGTCAAAAGAACGTGTTTGTCACATAAAAAATCAACATTTAAATATGCGAAGGCTGTCCGCGCGTTGGGTGCCGCGTTTGCTCACGTTAGACCAAAAACGTGTTCTAATGAGCAGTTCCAACGCAGTTTAGTCGCAATAAGTCCGAGTTTTGGTGCCGATTAATTACTGTAGATGAAACTTGGATACACCAGTATACGACCGAAAGAAAAATACAGCCGAAACAGTAGACTGTAAAAACTGCTTTTTCGACCGCGAAAGTGATGGCGACAGTTTTCTGGGATAGTCATGGAGTTATTTAAACCGATTACCTTCAAAAAGGGAAAACCATTACAGGAGCATACTACGCATCATTAGTTGAAAAACTGAAGGGAGAACATTCGGAAAAACGGCCGCATTTGCAGAAAAAGAAAATCCTTGCAGAAAAAATGCAGGAAGAAAAGAAATCAAGACACCTCCGCAGTTGCGATGGCGACAGTCCACGAATAACGGTTTGAACTGCTTGACCATCCACCTTACTCACTAGAGCTACTTCTGTTTGTTCCCCCATCTGAAAATTGCGTTCGGGGGACTGAGATGTTCGTCAAATTAATAGGCAATCACCTTCGTGAATAATTATTTTGCAGAGGAAAATGCCGAGAACTATTTGGACGGGTTACGGAGATCGGGGCATCGCTGAAAGAACTGTGTAGAATTACAAGGAGACTATGTTGGAAAAAAAAATACAATTTATGAAAACATTTCCTGTATCTTGATTAGATCGGAAGCTTTCCAGAACACCTTGTTATATGGTATTTCCATTTCATATATTACTGAAAAACTAAATGCATACTTAAATAAATTAAATTCCTAAGAGATCTGAATAGAACATGATATAACTGAAATGGTACTAGAAATGAAATACCGGCCATGGTTTACATTGCTATCCAAACATCACAACTTGCAGATTCTTAATTTAGTTGAAAAGTGCAATTACATAAATTGAACTAGGCAGAACATCTAGAGTAAATCGATTCTTCTACACTCACAATAATAGTTAACAGAAGCAAGATGCAGAAGGCGCCAGGAATAGAGAGAAAGCTTCTCGAAACGAGCAAGTTTTATACCCTTTCAACGTGAAGTAGAAATTCCTAATAAATATAAGATACAATAAGTATCGGTCATTTATCTGAATGAATAAAATAGGATAAAAGCATAATAGTAAAAGCTACCGAGAAATAAATTAGAGGAGTTACTTCCACCTTGGCTCGAAAATTTCAAACTTAAAGGACCTCGTAATCAATGCCATAGAGTGTAAGCTCTGAAGTATGATGGAGAAGAGATACATCTGTAATAACCTCTCAGCCCTTCGGAATTAATTGTCCATAGTAGTACTTCTATTTTCAGTCTAAATGAACACACAACTTTAGTCTGACGTATTGTACTCATATTACTTGTACTAATCATTTGTCTACTATTTTTACATTAAACTTACATCTACTTACTTCTATTAATCGAGATAAACTTTGATAACACATATTTATACGTATTCCCTTCCACATAACAGAAAAATCCTACACTATGCCGAAGCGATGGACAGAATATTGAAAATCAAAAGCACACGTGATGCATTAGGAACCATATGATCTTTATAAGACCATGACCAGAATGGAATAACAACTAACCGCTTAGAAAATTATAATTCAGAACAATAATGAAGACTATCTCGGATATTAACACACGAGATAAAAAGGCGCCATTAACTGTATTGTGACTTTGTGGGTTCGTGAAATTAAAATTCCAATTGCACAAACTCAAAAAAAAAGTTATTTATTTCCACCGAATTACAGTTGGAACACTTGCCGATTACATAGAATCACGTAGCGCACACAATTACAATTCACCAGTTCGTCTGTCACAAGTCCACTCTGCACTCGCAATTACGTACAACTCCTCCGATGCACGTACACAGTCTTCCAGTGCGTTCACTAGCACGGCGATCCTCCGGCTGCTCGCCAAGAACTGAACTCTCTTCCAGCCCGACGCATCGCTTATACAGCGCCAACTGGCCAATCTAGAAGGTTCCGGGATAGATGAAATATCCTGGATGTTCCAGAACTCAGGGGGAGAGGAAAGAGACGGCACAGTGGCCTGCGATCCCTTCAGTTAGCGCTACAAGATAAATGGATGGGCGCGGTCTGAATGCCTCCTGTCCCCTACCCAGCTCCAGTTGGTCGTACCTTCCGATATTTGCGTGACAGTATGTTTTAAAAAGTTATACACTTTCCTCTATAGTAAGATTTCAATGAGAACGAGTGATTTTAAAAAGAAACTTAAGATGTATGTTTAATATATGGCGTTAATATCTGAAACGAACTGTATATTAAGTCAATATGCAGGCTTCCGTGACAGTTGTCACTCGCAGAAGCTTTTTTTTTTTTATTTATTTACGTCTTCCAACGTCGTCATATCCGACGATGAACATAATTGCGCAAATGATACTCAAAGAGCCCTGGATCCACAGAGCTTAGAGTTGCCCGCCTCGGTAGCGTAGAAGGTTGCGTGTCTGCCTCACGTTCAAGAGGACCCGAGTTCGAAAATTGGTTAGGGTGAGTTATCTGGATAAGGTTTTTACGGGGTTCCCTTATCCTTAAAGACGAATGTCAGGTAACTATCAGCTCCTCGGATTCATTAGGGCATTATTTCACTCATTTCATTCATCGTCATATATGACTAAATGTTGGAGGACGTAAATTACAACAACAAAAGAGCTTCGAGTTACCAGACATTCATCTTTCAGGTTCAGGGAAAACCTCGGAAAGAAAACTTATTCAGATAATTCACCCTGTAGCAGGATTATGCTCTACAAAATGCGATGTTTGAAGACGACGCTTTAAAAGCCTCGCGTTGTGGCGATCATGTGTAGCGAGAGTTTTGGTGTAGATGATCGGATGGTGATGTTTTTGGAGTCCGCGGCGATCATGTCTGACGGGATTACTCTCACCTGGTGTCGTCCCGCGTTGCAGCTGAGGTTTTAGGTTGTCTACTGCCCTCCTGGAGTCCTGCGCCGTAGCGTAGCGGACTAAGGCAGCATGCCTTGGTCCCTGGCCACGGAAAGCGGCCCGGGTTCGTTCCCATCCATGTGGTAGGGATTTTAGGTCCCGGTGCCCACGCTAGGTAAGTGGCCCTGGTTACGGAAACCAACATTCCGGCTGGGGTATGCCGAGATGCTGACCACATCTCCTCCACGTATCGGTTGGATGATCGTCCACCTATGCCATTCGTAAGTGGGCGTGAGACCGGCAGTCGGGTTGGTAGGCCTTGGCCCTCTAAGGGCTGTCGCGCCACGGGCTATTATTATTATCATCGTCGTCGTCGTCGCCATCGCCATCGCCATTTATTATTATTATTATTATTATTATTATTATTATTATTATTATTATTATTATTATTATTATTATTATTATTATTATTATTATTATTATTATTATTATTATTATTATTATTATTATTATTATTATTATTATTATTATTATTATTATTATTATTATTATTATTATTATTATTATTATTATTATTATTATTATTATTATTATTATTATTATTATTATTATTATTATTATTATTATTATTATTATTATTATTATTATTATTATTATTATTATTATTATTATTATTATTATTATTATTATTATTATTATTATTATTATTATTATTATTATTATTATTATTATTATTATTATTATTATTATTATTATTATTATTATTATTATTATTATTATTATTATTATTATTATTATTATTATTATTATTATTATTATTATTATTATTATTATTATTATTATTATTATTATTATTATTATTATTATTATTATTATTATTATTATTATTATTATTATTATTATTATTATTATTATTATTATTATTATTATTATTATTATTATTATTATTATTATTATTATTATTATTATTATTATTATTATTATTATTACTATTACTATTATTATTATTATTACTATTACTATTATTATTACTATTACTATTACTATTACTATTACTATTACTATTATTATTATTATTATTATTATTATTATTATTATTATTATTATTATTATTATTATTATTATTATTACTGCCCTCCTGGACGGTGACGAAGCCACGAGCTGCTACTTCTTTGCAATTTGAATCTTTGGTTCAGATCTGCCACTCAGATCTGTCGATGTATATAAAAAGATCTCCGGATCTGCTTCAGTCTGACTTATGAGAGCTCTTAATTTTCAGACGTGGTCGTGAATGAAAGGATACATTTTCTAAATAAAATCCAAAACCAATAAATTCCTCTAGCTTTAAAAGTAACAAGATGTTCAATTTAATTTTCATTATTTACACAATTTGTCATATAAAACTTGACATTAATACTGTGTACCGTCATTACAATTAGCAGAAAACTGATTTTAATTCTTTTACATCTCTTTTACTCTTACGCGACACTGTTAACCATAACATTCTTTCATCAAAAGACGCTTTATTTCCTAGCTGTTTTAACAAAATTATTCATATTTTATTTCCTCGTTGCCATCACTACCAACCAAACTTAATTTTTACTGGTGTACCTCACACATTACATTATCTAAAATACCAATCATAAGACACATGCTACGTCATCTCATGACCTACTGAATTTTAACAATTTTCTTTCTTATTCATTTTAACATGTCCATATCTATTTTTAACCACATATTTAAACATTTTTAAACCTTCGGGGCCTAAACCAAAACAACCGTTATAACCCTGATGAGATTCGAACCTAAGTCCTCTTGAGCGTGGTTCAGACACGCTACCATCTACGCTACCGGAACAGACGTATAATGTTTTAGAGCTTCCACTGTACACCGCGTCACACTTGTATTAAATTAATAAAACTCGTTAAATTAATATTTGAGGAACTAAAAAAACAGCATCGAAAACATTTACATTTAAGGGGTAATTTGCAGTGGAATGTGTTCTTGAAAATCTTCTATCTTATACGAGATACTGAACATACAGTTTTCGTATTTACTAAGTTTCACTTTCTTCCTTTTTCCTTCCTTGTCTTTTTCCTTTTGCTTCCACATCAGATGCATACACAGGAAAGAAAAGTTTCTCTTAAAAAGAAGAATGAAAAGTATGGTCCACAATGTTTGTTTCTGGTGAAGTTTCGGTACTGAATTTCTACTTATTAGAGACAGTGAAGTTGTTATTGTTGTTTTCAAATGCTAGGGTTTGGCAATGAACCCATTAGCTCTCTTGCTCTCCAATATTTCTGTGTAATGGGTCCGGCAGGTAGGGCTTCGCAGATTAAAAGATGTTCTTCAGTCATTCCCTCTTCTTTGTTGCACAGAGGACAATTTGGACTTGTATAAACTCCTATTCTGTGTAAGTGTTTGGCCAAATAATCATGCTCCGTAAGTAATATAAAATTTGCTACTGCAGCTTTACGTGGGATTTCTGGAATAATTTCTGGATCTTTAATTAAAATGTTCCATTTTTTTATCTTTGGCTTTCTTAGATATTGATTGGTTTTGTTTGCTTTTATATTTGCTTTTGATTAATCTTTTTATGGATGAAAGGGTAGGTTTTTACTTTCTTCCTGAATTAAATTTGCACCTTTTTTGGCAAGGAAATCAGCTGATTCATTTCCAGAAATTCCACAATGTGCAGGTATCCACTGTAACATATTTTTTTCTGTAGTTTTTGAAGTTGTTGGATCACTTGGTAACATTCTATAATTTGGATTGACCTCATTTTGCATGAACTTATTGCACATAATGCTGCTTTAGAATCAGTAAGTATGACAAAATTTTTGAATTTATCTATTCTGATATTAGGTGTTGGATTGAAATATAAATAGCCCTTACTTCTGCATCAAAATTTGTTGTGTGGTATCCTGCTGGTTGATAGAATGAGAACAGTGTACACTTAATTCTTACTCCTGGATTGTTGTTCAAGTTAGATCCATCTGTGTAGATATGTAACCATTCTTCAGGTGGGTAGTGAAGTGAAAATATCAAAGAATATTCTCTCCTGTATTTATTGCTAACAGTTAAACTTGGACGTTTACATATTAAGCTTATATTTTACAAACAGAATTAATAGAACCGTGAAAGAATGCTTAAGGTCAACAATGAGTAGAGGGAGATGGAATAAAATATGTCAAGGAGGAATTAGGCAAAAGCACTGTAAATTGTTTTAATTGACAATTTTGAACGATACATTCCTTTTAGATATAAGGAACATTTGCAGTTCAAAGATTCTCTATTATAATGCAATTTCAGTGAGTATATTGGACATTGTTCACACTATGGACACAATATACGTACGTAATATTCAAAGTGTTACACATATATGTCTGTCATACCTAACTAGATATAACAGGATAATGCTACTTTCATTTCTAGCTAAAAATTGTCTAATCTATGGAGACAGGCTTCATCGTATGCTAATATATCGATCATAACACTGCTCTGCAGTAAAATTATGTTTTCCAATGATTTAGTGTTTCTAACTGGAATTTTTGCCCTGAGTTCAGCGGTGCAACACCTTCTTTTCTATCTCGTCAGGTTTTTGAGAAAATATAGAATTCGTATTTCATAAAATCTCACAGTAGGGTATGGGAATTTTCTATTGCTTGAGTATAACACATTTATATTGTGAGTGTTTTAAGAACATAAGTAGTATTTATAGCAGAATGAACCTAGATAAACTGACCTAAGGTGTTTTTACAGCACCACAGATAAGAAAAATAATGTGTGACCTCAATTTTGAAAATTAAATGAACTAAACAGAAAAAAGTGCCTGAAAGAACAACAAAGATGTTGTAAACAATTTCCTAGGAAACACAAGGAGTCAAGGTTACAAAATTAAAGTGAACATCATGTTGGAGAACTTAAGAAAACTTGGTTGTAACATGAGTTTGAAGTTGAACATCGTTCATGTTCACATTGACTATTTTCCAGATTGCTGTCTTGTATCTTACAGTGAAGAACATGGTGAACATTTCCACGCGACCTATAAAGTGCCATGGTGGATGGAGTGTTAACATGATGACAGACTATTGTTGGTCTCTGAAAAGAGAACGTAATCTTGATACGCATGGAAGACGTGCAAAAAGAAGGAAATTTCTTAATTAGGTCATTGTTCTTTTTTCTATCTAAAGTTGATATTACTTGTAAAATGAGCATACCTTGTGTTTAAAATAATATAATTGCATACTCCTTTATACACACCATGCTCTTGAGCATAAGAGTAATCTTGTAGAAGTGTATAAATATATAAGTATATATATTTTTTTCCTTTTTTTTTTTTTTTTTTTTTTTGAAAACTCCTTATGTGGTTCAAGAAAATGGATGACATATTTGGAATCAGTGTCCCAAAATTAGGGGGTAATGACATTCAGAACCAAAACGTCAACAAATATAATTAAATTGCAGAGCAGTGTAATTACACACAATTATAAACACTTTGGAATACATTTTGAAGTTAAATACTCTGTCATAATAACAAAATACTTGAAGGAGCCTGTTTTAGACGATTTCTTGCTAAATGTAATGCGCTTCAGGATTAGAAAACATTTTGCAACGTTTTAGCTAGAGACAAACTTTTTTCAGTACGAAGATCAAAGGAGAGATTTGCAGTACCGCTAGCTGTTCTGAAATAGCAAGAATTGTGTGCTTCTACATTGCAGTGTGGTTAAATTAATCTCAATATTGAAGTCAAAAATAAATTCCTAAAAGCGATTAGCTTTGTTCCTCACTAGGTAGAATATAACTCTAAATTTACAATTAAAATGTTATAAAATCCATTTAATCCAATAATAATTGATACATTTAAAACTCTGAAACACCCAAAACTACAAGTACCTCATATGCTTAAAATCTTAAGAGTGCAGCGGAAGTCAGGTTATAACAGAAAAAAATAAGTCTTCATTTGTATTTATTTTTTTATTCATCTATGTTAATATTTCTGGCATTTAGCTGATATTTATAGTTAGTACGTAGAGAACGATTGGATTCCACCCAAAACTTCAGTACCAAAATTTCACTGTAAACACAAATTTTGTGTATCCATGAATGAAAAAATTACAGAATGATCCATGTGCATGTGTGTATGAAGCATAATTTAAAATCTAATGGTCTATGAAATACAAAACGATCTCCAAAGATACGGCACAAACATATTAAAGATGCCTTTTGAACGGAAAACTTTACGAAAATGTTTCAAACAAAAAGGCTTTATTTACTATAATTGTTATTAGAGAATTATAACTTTAACATACTTCAATTTCAAATGAATTTATCTTTAATCTTCTGCAGTAGTTTCGGAAGTCTTCATTCTGAATGATATTTGCATAACTGGTAAACCGTGAGAGGTGGTAAAACTTCTACTATCCAGAACAGCAATTCCCATTTGTGTTAATGTTTTGATCATGCAAAGAGAATGGAATATCAAAGCATTCATATAGCAACCAACTGTTAGGAGCTTTTAGATTACATTTAAGATTCAGATTTAAGGGAAACTGGAACCCAATTTTCCAATTTTTTCATTCTAAACACATTTATCTCAAGTTATACATACTTAATCGGGGTAAATGGACAAATGACTGAGCAAATGCTCAAAGCTTTAACTCAAATAGTTTTATTCGTTAGTGAAATTAGAGTAAAAACAAAATCAGGTTTTTAAACTGCATTGTGCACTCCGATTTATCGAATAACTTGAATGATAAGTGTAAATAGAGATTAAAGTTAACGTTATATATAAATGTTTGGTTTTAAGTCTTCGATGTTAAAATTCTCTTTGTTTTAGCATATAATATTGATTTAGTAAGGTAAGGAATAAAGCTATATCAAATGTATGCCTCTTGCTTTAGATACGACGTACATTAATATTCAAATACTGAGCACGGAAAATCTGTAGTTTAAGGGTTAAATTTTAAACGCAAAATATGTACAACTTGGCGAATGACTGAGCAAAAGCTCAGAGCTTCAACTCAAATAGTTTCTCCGATAGTGAAATTAGAGTTTTAATTAGAGATAAGAATATCAGGTTTTTAAACTACATCGTGCATTCAGATTTATCGAATAAGTTCAATGTAAACATTTTATAAATGTAAATTGGTTTATCCTATGTTCTCACTCAATTCTTAACTGGCCATGCCAAATTTTCAGCTTACCTATTTCGATTGAAAATCAAATCCACCTCTGATTGTACCCGTGGACATCATCTTCAAGATGTGCTCACATTTTATCTGATTGCCGCTTTTTCTTTTTTGAAAGATACCAACTTTAATTATTGCTTCAATCCTTAGGTTACAGTTTTCCAAAACGACTTACACATATTTTGATGAATTACAAAACGTATCAATATTTCATGGCTTTCTTAAACAAAATATTTCTTAAGCTAAATGATTCATCTTGGTGTTTACTGTTTGTCAGCTTGATAATGTATATGGTTATGTTTTTGTAAATTGTATTACATTCATAAATTTGTAAACTAAATTCCTAATATACCTTTGGGTAAAATAGGAATCAAACAATTGAATAGTGAATAATAAATATGAAAAACTAAGGATTAACACACAGAGAATAAAGACAAGTGAGGTTATAAGCGAGTACGCGTTGACATGCTCTTGGGCTTTTAAAAAGGGCGGATACTGAAAATAATCCAAAATTTTCAAAATTTTACCTGTAACCTAGTCCCAGTGTTCCTTAAAGCCTACATGTGCTCCTATTCCCCTATAACAAAACTATTTCTACAAATGTTTACCCCGAATTGTTTGATGTGTGTAGATGAATAAACATTTTAAAATATAGTTTGTATCAAAGTAAGTGGAGAAAGTCATGTGACTGCACACTCATAATTTTAGATAACTCGTGAAAAAGGTTTAGCTAAAACTTTCTATTTGGAGATTTGTTACGTATTATAATACACGAGGAAAATAATTATTTACTGTTTATAAGGGGTCGAGACAGTACATATATAATTTTCCAAAAAAATTTGGAAAATAAACTTTATATAGGGTTAAGTAGTTATTAATTTTAGTGTTATGTTTTAGGCTTTAAGTAAATTCTATGCTAAAAATTGGCAATGATGCTCAATTAATTGCTCTTTTGACTAAAGATATTCATTCATACATTTGGTAGAAATATACTTATCTTGGAGAGTACTTGAAAGCTCTCCAGCAATCGTAAAAAGTTTCACTTCGGGTTCCAAACCATTGTGTTAAATGTTACAGCTTAAAAAATTAATTTATAATTAAAATAAATTGATATAGCTTTCCTAGAGACCTCATAGTAATTCATTTGGTTATGCAGACATTGAAGTTGTGATACTTCCTTCAGAATAGCTTTAACGCTCTTTTTAAGTGAAACAGACATAAATTGTCCAGCAAATGGTAGTCTGAGAGATATTCTTAAAATGCTTATGTTGCTTTTTAAGAAAAATGCTGAACATAAAAATCCAAGTTCGATATTTTTACATCTTCTCCTTTATAAGCTTCGCTGTTCATCAACACGTGTATTTTTAATAAGTTTAATTACTAATTTATGGTTTAGCAATGCCTTACAAAGTAGAGAAATTCACAGATTATTCCAAGAAAATTCCGGACAGCCGTTTAATTTTTCGAGTAGTTTAAATACACTTAATTAAAACCTTTATAGAAAATTGTGTAAAAAAATATAATTAACAAAATGTTTTATAGAAGTCAGACCAGCAGCGTGTGACTTCAGACTGGTAAAAGAAAACGGAAATAGCTGGCCTATAAACCACTGACCTAATAAAATGAATACTTGAAAGCATTTATTAGATTTGTAAATAAAATAGACTTTGAACAATTGTAGTTAATATAGGAATACAACTTGTAAATATGTACATATGTAAATAATCCATGTAATATTAATTACAGTAATGGGGCATGGTACAATATAGCTAATAAAATAAAAACGGATAATTTTATGTAGGGGAATTTTCCTGAAAATATTTAGCATTGCCTCTTCTGCGAGACTAAACTTAAAGGATTAATTTTTGCATTTAACTAAACACATTTTTGAGTTATGCTATCCCAAGTGATCGACAATCCTTCTCTAAAAATACTTGCTTTGTTTTCTGAAGTTTTAAAAGCGTTATTTCTGTTGAAAATCCGGAATCAAATTTTTGGATAGAACACAAAGCCCCCTCTAATTACTATATAGTTAAATGTAGAGAAAGCGCGGAGTAAATAATAATGCACGTTTTCTATATATGTTTATTATACACAAATGTTAAATTGAGTTTTCAAATTCCTAATTTTACGGCTTTAAAGATGATTAATATGTATGCATTTAAAATAGACTCTAGTAATTGGCTTTCCCCTGCTTTTACGTAAACTGTTTATAAATAATTATTTACAAGCTACTTCAGGATCGAGATATAAATAAAATAGCTATCAACTTTTTTCCTTTGTTTTCTTTACTCAGACAGCCTTTTGTTTTCTTTCTTTCCGTAAGAAGACACCAAAGGATTGCAAATAGCATTTAAAATGCAATTAACCTAAATACCTTGCTACTATTCCGGAATGCTCACAATTTCCACGTCCAATTCTGAAATGGATCTAGAAAAGCGTCCGTCTCTCTGGGACCTCGAACGCATTACATGTTTGGGGCAGGAACCAAAACTGGCTTTGATGTTATGCTCCTTAGAATTCCAGTGCTTTTGAAGGATTGTGAGATACTCTTCCTCAGGGTTAATTATTAGAGCACTAACTACATTCGTCAAAGTCTATACAGAGATGCGGCTTAAACTCGAGAGACTTTCATATTACTACTCTGTAATAACGAAAATTGTCACGAATTAAAGACGACTGTTTTTGACATATCGCGAACATCTTAGGCATAATTGCACATGATTTTCTATACTCACTGTTATGATTATTCCTCAGAAGTTAAATCTCTAAAGGGCGAGTTACTGGTGAAAGCAACATAACTGTGTGATCCAAGTTACTAATAAGTTTATTTTAATTGGGTACTTAAATAATGAATACAATTACCGACATTAGGCATCAACATCATTACGTCAAACGTTATTGAAAGGGAAAATTTGTTATTCTCTCAAAAATTGCGTTGGGAACTCTTAATATTAATATATTGAGGAGTTAATGCACCTATGACAATGACTCAATTTCGGTGGAAAGTTGGCACTTATTATTTTTCAAAATATCGATTCAAATGTAGGAAGCAATATGTTTTAAAATATGTGGTCAACGCTTTCATGTCTACATAGATTCACACATAATTGCACTATATTTTCTGTATTAATAATAATTTACATTTTACTTAAATAAGACACATAAAACTGAAACTGTTCGCGTGCTTTCTACACTAAATAATAATTATTATAGCACTATTTTACTACAATGCACTAACACTAACCGATCATTTGTTAAAGCAATTTATATAATACGGGCTGAATAACTTATGAAATGATGTATGTAGCTTTTAAGCTCATTTATATGTAACTATACAAGCAACGCTCTCTCTTCTGGCCGTTCCGTGGCTTAGTGGTTAGACCGCTTGGCTGTCACCAAGACGGCCCGGGTTTGATCCCAGGCGACCACAAAGTAAGATTTGTGGTGGACAACACGGCGCTGGAGCGGGTTTTCTCCGGGATCTCCGGTTTCCCCGCCATCTCATTCCACCGGTGCTCCATCTTCATCTCATGTATCATCAATGTCATCGCCTGCGGTGCCGTATGTAGTAAAAGCGGGCGTTAAACACTACACTACACTACACTACACACACACACACACACACACACACACACACATGCTCTCTCTTCTCTTATATATTATATTTGCGAAAGAACATCGGTCGCTAAACGCAATGCTGCGTAACAAGCAATTATTACCTCTGACAAATTGTTTTTCACGAGGTTTTCGATACGTTCCTTATCATAAAATGAGTAAATCACAAATGCCCCTGGAGCTATATTATTGACCTATTTCCTTTAGTAAGCTCTAAAATAATTTTCTATTTTCCGGTGCATCTTTTTTTTTTCTTTTTCGTTTTTCTTTTTTTTTTTTTTTTTTTTTTTGTTATAATTTAAGTCCTCCAACGTTTAGTCATATCGGACGATGAATGAAATGGGTGAAATGATGCTTAAATGAGCCCGGGGTCCATGGAACTTAGAGTTACCCGACATTCGTCTATCAGGATAATGGAAACCCCGGAAAAAACCTTATCCAAGTTACACACCCTGACCAAGATTCAAACTCGGGACCTCTTGAACGTGAGGCAGATACGCTACCATCTACGCTACCGAGGCCGGCCCGGTGTATCTGGTCCCAGTTTCAGATATGTATATAATGTTTACCATTTCTGGTTTCAGATGTGCAATAGGTCAAGAACAAACTGTCCCAAGTACTATTTCAAGAACATTTAGACTAAAATCGAAAATTCTTAAAGATGATTTAGGAAAAAAGTGAAAAATTTACCTCAAAATATGCGCCTTTCTTTAGAAGTTGTGTTACTGGTGTTTATTTATTATTAATAGCATAGTTTGCTTCACTGTCAGCAGCTTCAGTTTTTTACATAAGAAACTTTTTTCTTCCTTTTTTGTCCTATACACCCTACAGACGATATTATAGATACTTTTCCCCAGTTTTCCTTTAGTGGTTCAAGATTTATGTCATCTAAATTTATGGTTACTTCTATTAAATTTGCTATTCTAAAGTATTTATTGAAGCAATTCATCTTAGCACCAAAATAAATAAAGAAACGATGAAAATTATGACTGGTGCTTTTTACAAGCAAAAGAAAATCAAACCACCTATTTGGGGAGTATATCTGTATTCATTTCTAAGAATAAAATAAAATCCCATTTTGCCTGGCCTGGTAGCTCAGTCGGTATAGCATATGCCTGCCGTACTGGAGGTCCCGGGTTCGATTCCCGGCGGTGGGGATGAGGATTTTTCTCCCACCAAGATAATTCTCCATCTTCCCCAGAGTCTGGAAGTCTGAATGTGTGCGTGATGTAATGATTAAAACCTAGCGAATACGAGTTAACATCTTCGACATGTTCCAAAGGAGAACGGCCGCCGATATGACCAACAGAATAAGTAAAAAAAAAAAAAAAAAAAATTCTTTTCAGGTTATTTGACGCTCTCTGAGGAAGAACTGCCTACGCTAATATTTCTAAATCAGCGAATGGTGCGTTCTTATAATGTAAGTATTATAATTAAATCAGGATTTTGTTAGCAATCTCCGAGTAATAAGTTTACTAATTCCAATTTTTGTTTGTTATACCTATACCTCTTTCAGTGTTCCTGAAAGGATATTGGCCTTTAATTTTCGTCTTCCTATAATTTAATCAGTGACATTTTACTGCAAAGGCGTCTTGGAAAGATATTGACGCCCTTTTAAAATATCAATGCCAGAACCTCTAAAAAAGAATAGCTTGAGTTTTACACTGTCGATCCTTGGCTAAACAAGGATTCAGTTCTCTGCTTAATCAGTCAAACGTGCCACTGAAACCTCGCTTTGTGGCATGATTTGTAATCATATACACTTTTAGGTTCGCATCCAAACCACTGAATAATAAAATTACATCGCTCATCTCTCATTTCCAGTAACACAATAACTAATAATACTTTATCTAATGGTGATCTTAATTAAATCACACGTTTACCATACACAGAGAAGTGATCAAATTGATGTTCACTGCAACATCAAAGTCCTGAGAATTTCGAGAATGCTGTGTATGTAACATATTTAATCAAACTATTATCTGCTGATGTACTTGAACTTTGGCGAGTTCTTTCACATCAAAGCTGAAGCATAAGTAAAAAATTTGAAGCTTGAAAAAATAAATTATATGAGTTTAATTCTGTGAAAATTCATAAACATATACAAAATTGCATACACCATTTAGAAAGAAATTTCCGGCAGCTATACTGAAGAAATACATAACTTTCAAAAATTGAAATACAGACCTAAAGTATATTATTGTTGGAACTGCCATAAGATTTGTCTGCAACACAAATTTTCTGACATTTTTTTTTTACTTTATACATTTAGTACGGCAGTAGTTTTATTTCAAAAATATTTGATCTAAACAGTTTATCCGATTTACAGTCCAATTTTCTGCGTTATACTGCTTTAAGGATACCTACGAATGAAAACTTGAAATCCTGAACTAATAACGCTAGCTTTTTAAGATTAATACCACAAACGTAGCTTGGTGCAAGTATGACATAGCCCAAATTTTATTAATTTCACTTTGATAGTTTGGAAAATATGGTCAAATGCATTTATTTTTGATTACGTCATCTAAAAAGTCCCTTGCGATAAAATAACTTAAATTTTGGTCTAATATTTTAACAACAGGTTCCCAATATATACAGTTTTTGAATTTCCCCTAGGTTTCTATGTATCTAAAAATTTTAGGCTCCAGAAGTTTTAGAATATGAATATGGCTTTTTTGCCAACATTTGAAATTCTTGTGTTTTGAAGTAACGAAGAGCGTGCTTAAGTGCAACTCAGAATAAAACCCAGGGCACCTTCTATTGACTATCTCTCCATTAGATTAGATTAGATTGATTTGCGTTCAGTAGGTTCACTTGTAGCCAGAAAAGGCTGTGAATATTGAACATGTCCAGAGGTGTAAAGTTTAATAGCATATATATGTACAAAAGTTAACATAAGACACATATTATAGTATACAGGCAATATGAACAACATTATGGAAAACAAAGCAGGGATAAAATATATATGATACAAAATCAAACAGTTTTTAATTCAGCTTTCACTTGGCTTATGCCAGTACGTCTCAACCTTTTTGCAATGGATACCATTCTTTTTATTTCTTAAATACATATACAATAAAAATAAGCTTTCAACATGCATCAAAGATTTATTGGTAATGATTTGTCATTGGAGCAGTTAGATACTACTTACAGAGCTACAGAAGCATTATCAGGATAATTTGTCATTCAGATAATCCTTGTACAGAATAAAAAGGTTTTGAGCAAAAGTTCTCTCTAACAGCATTTTTAAAAGCACCTAAATTATCAAATTTTTCTTTAAGAAAGTGCGCAAAATATTTTGATAGTTTCATAATACACACCTTTCTAGAAGCAAGAAAGTTTATCACTGCGATAATGGATAAAATACTTTTGTCTAGTGTTTATTCTGTGAATTACATTATTTGTTGCAAATAAGGCAAGATTGCATACCAAGAATTTTAGGATCGAGAATATATACATGCAAGGAGGAGTTAATATCTTCAATCTTGTAAGAAGATCTTTACAGGAGCATCTGTTGTGGGTGTTAGTAATGATTCTTATAACCCTCTTTTGCATAAGAAATATTTATTTTACTTTCTACTGAGTTGCCCCAAAATAATATTCCGTCTATGAACGTATGTAGCAAGTTTCATTAGTCTAACACTAAAACTGCGACGCAAGGAGTGTTTTAAATGATGACAAATGCTAAAATCTCCAATAGCGAGAAAACAAGGATAAAGAATTAGAAGTCATATCTAACACTAGCATTCACGTAGCTTTCAAACTAGACTAGAGCATTAAATAATGGTTTACGGATGCTATTTAAACATTTTTTGGATTTAGAAAGGCTTACACTATTTTATAGACTAAAAAGAGGAAAAGGTGACTTTTTGAAAATGTTCATGAAAGTTCAGTCATGCATATGCTTAACGCCTTGAAATTTCTAAAAATAGAACCTCTGAAAACTTTGACTGGACATTTCATTGCCCTAAGATCACAGCAAATCATGCTGAGTTCTTGAAATTTAAAGAAGGGTAGTAACTGAATTTATACATCTGTACACACTGTGCATCATGGAAGACAAGGGTTAAAATATAATAAAAGCATACTAAATTTTTCTTTTGTTTTTCTAAGTCATAGCGCAATTCCACGGACATTTCTGTTAAGCGCCACGTTCTTAGTCAGGACGCAACCTATTAGCACGGTCAGCACGATAACCACTTTGAAATCTACACACATGAAACGCTGATATCGATACTCAAAAGGATGCATCAAAACATCGCTTGAATCAAGCGTCTCCTTTGATTTTTATCTAATTTAGTTTTTCAAAAAAGCACAAGATGTAATTAATACAGCTACCAATTCTGTATTTTCTGACTTCAGAGCAGTTCTTACACGATTATATGAATAAATATTTCCTTACGAATTGTGGATATTATTCTTCCAATCCTAGAAGTAGTTCAGCAATAAAAGGTGCACTTTGGTGACAAAAATACAGACAGGTTTTAACTAATGCACAACGACACTAAGGCCACACTGAAAGTTTGCCGAAAATGTTCAAAATCATGGAATTTTCTTTATTGGCATTTTTGGTGTGTAGTAACGGATGGAATGCTATTTTTATCATTTGCACCATTTTAGGCCACCATGTGACAGTTAAAGAGACCTTTAACAAAAGTTAAAAGTAACAATCATTACTCTAAAATTAATTTACTGAGAAAAGTTTTTCTAAAACTTTTCAGTATTTATTTATTCTTATGAACATAACAGGCTTATAAGTCATATAATACATACGTGTTTATATATAATAATATACATACTCAAATAAACCACAAGAAAAACAAATGAGCACAAAGGGAAATATGGGCAATAGAAACAATGAATAAAAGGAAACGAGGAAAAAAATTGAAGGTGGCGTGGTAAGTAATTATTTTACTATTCCTAATTACAGTGACGATACCACTTTCGCCAATGTTTTAGTAATTTACTGATCTGAGAATAGTTATTAGTTATAGCATTTCTTAAATTATTTTCAGACATGTTGAAAATATCTACATCGTAACGATGAAGTTTATTATATAAATACATAATTCTATGTAATGGTGAATTTTTGTGGATTTCTGTATTTGCTTTCGAGGTGAACAAAAGCCTCCTGAATCTGCTTATTTTATTGGGTACATAAAATAATATATTTGTTATAATATTAATATCATCAATAAACGAACGTAATACTTTGTACAGAAATATTAACCCCGCGATGTCTCTTCTAAAATTCGAAGCTTTAAATTTAAGTAGGTTTAAGTAGGATAATATCCAGTTCTTTTAAATAGTATATACTTTAGGAATTTTTATTGTACTTTTTCTATTGCGGTGACCTGCATTAGCATTTTAGGAGTCCAAATAATACACATTTTCGAGATATTGTCTCATAAATGAGTTATAAAGTTGTATTAATGTTTTCTCTTTAAATGAATAGGAATTTCGAATAATAAAGCTAAGGCATTTTAGCGATTTTAATACTATTAAGTCAATGTGTCTATTGAATCTAATATTTGTTGTAAAATGTATTCCTAGATCTTTATTTTCAACCACTTCAACGAGCGGTGTCATATTGATATTATAAACATATTTAAGGGGAAAATGCCTCACGCGTCAACTTAGTAAAACTTATAGGATATGTCCATAATATGTAAATAAGAAACTCCATAATCCCCTTTTTTGTTAATGCCCGTGTTTTGAAAATTATATGGTGTTAAGGAATTAAAAAAGTTAATATTTTCAAAATTTTGAGAGCTAACACATGGAAAATATTTTAGAACGAATGCTACAAGAATTTTCCAAAAAAAAATAAGAATATGTGTCTTTTAAAATTGCTCTGTACTAGCCGAAAACAAAAATTCAACTTAAAAGCTCTGAAATGCAAGTAATGGTCTCTTAAACCAGAATATAGTAATATAGCACTTACTTCTGATGATAAAGAAATTAGTTAATTTATAACATTAGTATGTCATACTAAAATTATTAGATATAGCTAATATTTCTTTATTCCTCAAATAATACGTGGAACATTTTATATAGCGATTCATTTTTACAATATTTTCACAAAAAAATTAATTAACTATTCGGTTTAGCAATTTGCATGTAAGTTTAAAATGATACGCTAATTATGTGGCTAAATTTTCATAATGACAGGTTTATTATCATATACGTTGGAATTTTCAGTGTAGTCTTGCCTTAACAGCTTTTTCCGCGTTCAAACCTTGTCTGTAGTTAAAAAATTTTGAAATCTATACAAACCAAGGGTTCTTTTAAATATAAAATAAAGCTTCGACAAAAACAAACCGCTTTGAATGTAGTTTTCTAAATGTCCAATTTAACATAGATACTTCATTAGGTCTGTTTAGAGCTGTTTTTAATCGTAGATGTTGATTAAACCGTTCCAATTGCCATTGCTGTGTAGAGTGTTGGTTCTCGAGTACAAATTAACACGTCCGAAATCCCATTTCCATTAGTAAGGTACTGAGTGACTCCCTTTCCATTTCCCCACCTTCTACACAGAGCTTCGACACAGTCTCGAAGATTCTTTCACCTACATGTAACAAAGATATCGCAAATAGATAAACCACCCAGCTACCGAAATATTATAACAAGTCATCTCATGTAGCAAAACTTACATTCTCGATCTAAACCGAAACAAATATTTTTTTTCAATAGTGTAGCTATTGTTAAAAATTGAAAATTAAAGCTATGAACGCTACCTTGCAAAGAGTACAAGTTCTGGAATGAAATTAATTGGCATTTAAGCTTCACACGTTTCAAGGCATATATTTAATAAAATGAATCCTGAAGCTTCAAACAATTTTAGATTTAAATTCGTGCACAGAAAATCAGTTTTTATTTTACTAAAACTGTTGTATTATTATTTTACATACTTTTTATTCTTCTCTACCAGAAAATATCTAACGTAACTTATAATCTACCCAGAAAATATAGTAATAATATTAACTTTATAGGCGATAAGAAATAAGACTATAAATATTGCCCCTTTTCTTGGATCCTTCCTGCATTGAAAGCATTACACACAAATGGGTTTTCCTGAAGATAACCTAAAAATGTCGCTACATATTCCGACAGGGCAAATACTTGAGACTGTGCCATAGTTTTTAAGTAATAAAACTTTCAAAACTATGATGGGCAGTTATAATTTGTTAAATATTTTTATGTAAATAATAATACAGGTGATTGACAGTTCTGTTTCTGATGATTAGACGAGTGCCATCGATTCCCAACAGAAACCTTGTTAAAATTGGTTTTTGTGTTACATTTGGCGCAGCATATTCAATTTGATTATAAAAATTGTCTAACCTAATAAATTATTGCATATTGAAATACCTCAGGTACTGTTCGAATAAATTGAATGATTACAAATTTTCAAAAATACGGTTTTAGCTGCGTGACTTCTGAACTTGTTTAAGGATAAATGTTATACTATTGGAATAATTGTGACTTTGACTGTACGGAAAATTTCTTTAATATATTTGTCAAATAAGCACCCACTTTGCTTTCATCATTGTACTAAAATATTTATTTCCTTGTTTATGTACTTGAAATTTGTAATATGCAGTAGTGATGAATAACAAAGTTTGCGTGTAAAAAGCAATATAAAAGTTGTGCAAAATTATTTCCTCTGTTACTTCGTGGATTCCTATATTTAATGCTGAAGACTTAAAGTACTCCCACATTGATCCATTTAAGTTTTATATTACAATTAAGAGGTATATATTTTATTTTGAAAATAAGTATTCCCTCTTCTGAGCTACACAGTAACTTGTGTCCATTTGACGAAATGTTTACCTGTCGATTTCTTCTGCAAAAGCGTGACATACGACCGGCAATGCCTATGAATAATAAATGTAGAACTTCACTCACCATTGCTGCAGCTGCAGAAGAAGAGGAAGAAGATCCCCACAAGCATGACGAAGAGTGTTGTCGGAAAGATCATGATGGTTCAGTGGCTACAGAAGAATAAGCGATGACAGGTGCATACTTTTATTCACTTTTTAAACTAATGTACCAATTCACTGAAATAACTTTTGGTTTGTACTCTTTAAGTAAAGGCGTTTCGCGACTATAATCACTTAAAACACAGAAATGACCAACTACGCGCACACACTAACCAACAACACTAACGAGAGGAAAAATGTGCACTAAGAAGTAAAAGGAATTACACAGCTATTTATGTTTTACTAGATACACAACACCAATCTACCGAAGTAATTTTAGATCCAGTAAATTCAGTGTAGGGGACGGTATCTTATGAATATAGAGACCATCCCCGATGTTGAAACCGCACTGTCTCTTGCATTACACTTGGCATTATGTGCCAACACTTTTACTAATATTCTACAGTAAATCAATCACTTAACACGAGGGTCTGCTGTAATAAATTAACTCAAGAAACATCAATACGACTGAGAAATTGCAGCAATTTTATAGGTTTGTTTTCCATGTCTTAAAACACGGAACAGTCCCGTGATTAAGTCAAATTAAGTTCTAATGTAATTTGTTGTAACAGTTCAAAAGTGTTACACTACTAAATTAAAACATTGCTACGTGAACTTAAGTTGTCATCAGAGGAAAACAACTCTACACGGATTTTCCAGTAAAAGTTAACACTATAATGTCTCGATAATAAAGTTGGAAGTTCGGCGCGCGGCTCTGTTTACGTACAAAACGGTGTCAGCCAACTAGTGACCGCGATAGAGCGCGTCCAGAGACCGCACCACGACGACGACGACGCCACTATCTTCTTACACGACCGTCGCGTCATCTACCCGCGCTAGGGTAAACCTACAAGCCGGCGGTGCCCATGCGCAGTTTGGGAGACGGAGAGGGGGCGAATGATGTGACACTCGGACACTGAAAACTTTGAGAAGGAAGGGGTGGTAGCTGATCGGGGGGTTGGCGCTACTGCATAGATTAAGGTCCTTTATTAGATATGCTTTGTGTACTTTAGACAGCTCATAATCACGCCCTAGTCCCTTAATCTCACATCCATGTCCCCGAGAGTGAATGAAAACGACGTTGTAAGCTCTATAACATTCGTCCAGAATTGATTATTATTTGTTTTACAGCCACAGCTTACATTACATAATAAACCACATAACTGTCAATTAAATATGTGTTAAATACGCAGCAATAAGAGAATTCACAGTAAGAGAGAGCGTTAAAGTGAGTCGAGGAATAGTTTGAAATCACGAGATAAATTTAGGCCACTTTGCATCTGAGATTTCACACACATGTATGGCACGATATTTTTGACATCTCTATTTTGAATGAACTTCTAATAAAATTACTCTTTATCTCCTCTGATTTCCAATAACGCAATGTTGCCGTTCAACCTAGATTTGAGGTAAATGGGACAGCTGCTGTTCAAAACTCGCTCTTACACCGAAGGTTCTAAATCTGCTGATGGAGTAGGTTATGCATACATCTGTCCTTCTACTAATGCCCTGGCTCGATACCGCCTACCTATGGAGGCTTCCAGCTACACTGCGAAGGTTCTGGCCATTCGTGACGCTTTGCAATATGGGATTTCTCAGGGCTTCCCCAAACTGCTGATCTTAACCGATGCGCAGAGTGTGCTGCAGAGACTCTCATCTCCCCGCTGGACGAGAGATATGCACCGTTATCTTTAAGAGATACTGACGTTGGTGAACAACGTTACCATAGCCGCACATCAAATTCACTTCCTTTGGATCAGAGGGCATGTCGGAATTCGATACAATGAAGTAGCCGATCGCCTGGCAAAAGAGGGACTCACCCAAGGCACCTTTCAAGGCATCCAACTGCCCTACACGGATTTCTTCCCGGTCCTTCATCGTGACGCCTATTGTCGCTGGAATGACGCCTGGATTCGTTCTCAGTCCATCAAAGGCAAACACTACGCCGCCATTCAGACGCATCTATCCACGACCCCTTGGTTCTTCAGCTTCAGGATTGCACGTCGACATCTCACCTCCATCATTAGAATGCGACTTGGACATGGATGTTACCCTGCGCATCTACACCGACTACGTCTCATCGATTCCCCTGTATGTCCTTATGACCCAGGCGAAACCGCTGACGTCAATCATCTCCTGTTCAGTTGCTCTCGCTACCGGGCCCACCGTTCTTCCTTCCTCCGCCGTCTACTTCAGCAGTCTGTTCCTTTTCCCGCTAGCATCAACACCATATTACAGTTATGCCACAAACCTGTATACCAAGCTCTTCTAAAATTTCTTAAAGAAAGTGATCTACAGATCTAGTCTCCTCCCATCCTCTTAATTTTCCTTAGATTATTTTTCTTATTTTTCCCTACGATGGTCATATGGGATTTTACCGAAGGCCAAAAAAAAAAAAAAAAAAAGTCCTCGCTCGGACGGACCTCGCTGACTGAGTAGCTTTTCTATAAGTTTACCTTAGGTTCCCAATTCTACAGCTTACAGTAAAAATGGGTCTTAACATTAACTCTTATTTATGACACTGGAGTTTCGTCATTACGAGGTATGTCCAGAACGTAAGTTCTGTTTGGTAATAAAATTAAACAGTGTACAGATACAGAAAAATTATAGAAGGCACAAAGTTCTACAACTCTTAAACTACTCTTCCACATAACTGCCGAAATTTTGCAGGCATTTGTCATAGCGAGGCACACGTTTCTGTATACCTTCTTCAGAGAAGTTTTCCGCCTGTGTCTTCAACCAGTTGGAAACATTTTCTTTCAGCTCTTCGTCATTGTTGAAGTGTTGACCGCCAAAGAAAGATTTGAGATGCAAAAACAGATGAAAGTCGCTAGGAGCGAGGTCAGGGCTGTACGGATGATGGTCAAACACGTCCCAGCCAAATCCCTGTAGGATGTTTTTCGTCACATTTGCAGTGTGTGGTCGTTCGTTGTCGTGAAGAAACACAACACCTTTTGACATAGCAAATTTTCCGATAAATTTCAATTTTTTTTCACTTTCCTAGAATTCAGTAAACAAATCACAGATCTGATTTCACAAGCGGCGGGATTTTCAATCAACACCGACATTGTATACAAGCACAACAAAGCGTACGTGGCTGACAGCGATCTCACAATGGCGCACGTATCTTTTCCTTGATACAGAGCGTCTACCGCGCATATGCGGGACTGCGATCGCAGCGCTGCAGCAGAACTTACTTTCTGGAAGCTCATTGTAATATGATACTTTAGTCTCAATCAGAGGTGCCCAAATGGCGCTCCTATGAGCTAATGACATCACGCCATCGTTTCAGCCCAACCCTTCATTTGTGCGGTGCAGGACAACCAAACGTCCAGCATTCCACAAGGAATGGGCCGAAGGTTGTGTGTGTGTGTGTGTGTGTGTGTGTGTGTGTGTGTGCGTGTGTGTGTAAAGATGTAAATATGTAAGTATGCAAATGTAAAATATTTATGTATCCATTATGAGGTGTCGTACAAATAGCTTTCCCTAATTTACACTATTTATTATTATTGTAGGGCCATCAAGTTCCGGAACTAACTGAAGAAAATTAGCTGTGAGATCTTGCTCTTACGACCGTTCTATTTCACCATCTTGATATCCTGAACATGACCTTACAGGGGAAAGATAAAACCATATACGTTGGCCATAGTAGCTCAAGACTTAGAGCAGCTGGACGGCAACCAGAAGATCCGTGGTTCAAATACCGGCTATGGCATTGAATTTTTCAGTCTGACTCTACCTTTCCACACTTTAGCCTACATACAGCCAGTGTGAAAAAACAGTTGATGTCCATTAATGCACCTAATAGAGATTAACTATAAAGCTCGGGCCTTAAAGTACTTACAGCATAAAAGTCGCCATTAAGGTAGTTGTCTCATTTGTTTATGAGAACTCCTAAGTGGTTTACCGGGAAAAACTCGAGTCAGTTGGTGAATTTAATGTGATGTCGGCACGTTGGCCATAGTAGCTCAAGGGTTAGAGCGGCTGGACGGCAACCAGAAGATCCGTGGTTCAAATCCCGGCTATACCATTGAATTTTTCAGTCTTACTCTATCTTTCCATATACGTTACGTTAGTTGCCGCAGCGAACAAATTTATGGTGCAACTAACGCTATGGCAAGGTCAAATGGAAATTAGTGACACATTTTCAGTCCTTGGAATCAATTTTTACCATAAATGTTCAGCTGTTGCTTAAACATTCTCAAGGGACTTAACACTTTCGAGTACAAACTTCGAGACCTGAAAACAACATAGGAGAAAATTGGTATTTTTAATAATCCATTTAATTTTGCCTATAAAGACGCTCCTCACGCACTGCAAATGGAATTAGATGCTTTGCAGAATTCAACAGCCTTGAAATATTCTCAGGAAAACGGGCTAACTCATTTAAATTCAGTTTGCGTTCCCTTACGTCTAGCCCCACGAGCACTCGCAAGTTTGCGAGAGACAGACAGAGAGAGAGAGAGAGACAGAGAGAGAGAGAGAGAGAGAGAGAGAGAGAGAGAGGGATATATAAGAAGAGTGGGGATAACGAGGTGCAACGCTGAAGGCTCTGACGCATCTGATTCGCTACAGGCGAGAACTCTTCCCATTTGAAACACTTAATAGACAGCTCTTTTCTTGTGAGATTTGGACCTCGATGAACCTTTGGCATTAATTTCTTCGTAAATTACAAATTTACGTTTCTAATATACCTTCACGCATACATGCCAAACAGTAGTGATATTCATTACAGTGCTTACGTCGCAATTCATTGTTGTAATATAATGGCATCTGCTTTATTTATTTGTATTAGGAAAACTTTTGAGCTAAAATTATGGGTTTTTACTGTTATGTTAAATACATTACTCTCCTTCCTCATGGATCAGTTTTGCAAAATCTGAATTTTTGTCTTAGCGCGAATGGTATTTATTAGAGATTGATTAGTTTGCCATTCGTCACACACCACTTAGGGGGAATGCAATACGACAACACCGCAGTACTCCGATTGGGGGCTCACCTAGTAGCGCTCAAGGACAAACACCTTCCCATTTTTTTCTAATTTTTTTAATTGATCGATCAGCAGTACAATGCTTTACAGATCAGAGTGAAAAGAAGGTAACAGTACGATAAGAACAATAACACTCAGGGGTAGGCAAACACGCCGCCCCCTAACTACATTAAGTTAGAACTCCAATAATACTCTCTGAGAAATTATGTCAATATTGAAGATGTAAGACAGATATCAAGCACTAGAATCACTCGAGTCAGAGGTATCACTTAGAAGCAGGTACTGTGGTAGTCTCCTCTTCAAGGGTGAGGGCTGGCGCGTGCGGACGCCGATGTTATAATGCACAGCTCCTGGAAATTCTTGCAGCGTGGAAAAGAAACGGCGAGCGATTCTGCGAATGTAGTCGTGAAGAGGTAACAGTCCTAGTTCGTGATCGAGCTGCTGATTACGGATAAACCATGGAGCGTTGGTAGCGATTGGCATGAAGCGATTCTGTATGACCTGAAGACGACGCAGATGACATGTGTGTGCGGCCCCCCACACTTGGCAGGCATATGTAATAAGCGGACGAACGAGTGATTTGTAGAGTAACAATGAAGACTGTAGGCCGAGGCTGGAACGGCGAGGCAAGAGGTGAGAGTTTTGAAAGTCGCCCGGAGGCCAGTGATATAACACGATTGATATGAGCACGCCAGGTCAGTCGAGTGTCCGAAAGCACTCCAAGGTATATAACGGGAGTTGTAGTGGGGAACCAAGGGACTTTGTTCCTGTAGAGACGCAACGGAGTAAGCGATGTATATCGGTGAAGAGTGAAGATTTTAGCTTCGGTTTTCTGAGGGTTCAATGAGATCCGCCAAGTGCTGAACCAATGAGTTAGGCGATCTAAAGAGAGCTGTTCTACTTGTTGTGCGTGCTGGAGATTAACATGAGAATAATATAGTACTGTGTTATCAGCGTAAAGAGCTAAAGAAGTCGGAGCTAAGTCAGGAACATCGGAAATGTATATATTAAATAGAGTCGGGGCGAGAATAGAACCCTGTGGGACACCTGCGGTAATATTACATGGGGATGAAAGCTTTCCACCAATGCGTACCGAAAAGCTGCGGTCGTAGAGGAAACTGTGGATTAGATGTGATAAGTAATTGGGAAGACCGATGCGGTAGAGCTTAAGTAGGAAACCATCATGCCAAACTCTGTCGAAAGCCTGTGCCACGTCAAGGAAGATGGCCGTGGTATACTGATGGGCCTCGAAGCCGTGAACAATTGACTGAGTTAATCGTAAAAGCTGATGAGTAGTGGAATGTTTGGGACAAAATCCAAATTGATAAGGCGGAAGAATATGGTTACCTTCCCATTTGAAACACATAATAGAGTTTATTCACTTAAAGCAATTAGTTTGTAGCTAGGAAGTACCTACCGATTTCCTTGAGCAGTGTAAGACTGGTCTGGCATGGCTACACCACGCAGCGCTACTAGCAAGGGCAAGGTTAATCTTAGAATGCAACTTATTACTGCAAAACAGGTGTAACTGCATGACACAGAGCACGTTGGTAGGAAGGAAGACATTCGAATAACATCATTGTTGTGCTTCAAAAATGGTCAACTAAATTTGCTGTACAACTATTATACATTTTCTAGAAGTGTACTAATTCATGTCCTTATTTACTTCATTATTTACATTTACATTTCAGTGGGATACTTCAGCAAACATGGAAAAAAGAGAAGCTAGGTCGAGAAACTAAATTAACTGAAATCATTAACGAATTTGCAACGGATTATCAATGAACTAAATCTTGTTTTACAAGACATAGAATGAGTTTTTCATTTGAAAGGCTTCAGAGGTACATTATTGTGTTTAGTAATACGGCTGCAGATGAGTAAATATGTAGTAAAATTCCTGCTTTGGCATTTTGTGTAGTAAGAGACTTCAGATATTTAAGAAATCAGTAGAAAGTATTGGTAACAGTGACTGTCACAAGAATGACAATGAATGGGTCACCAACTTATACTAAAAGTATTCATGAGCTCAATACAGTTTATGCAGATAAATTTAGTAACTTGAAATATAGGAAATGGATCATGTAAAAAATTAGCATTCATAGCTGACGTAATTAAGAGACCGCTAACATATTTGTAAACGAGCTCTGTAGAAACGTGTGAGGCAGTTCTGGGTTCCATTTCCGTCGACCATCTTCTCTGATCTCAGAGTTTTCAGGCTTTTTGTAGTTGGTACGTAAATACAGAGATAGTTTCTCATGTATCATCATTTACTTTCCATAATTTTGTTCCCATTCCGTTTCCTTCGCTTTCTTAAGGCATGCTTTTAGATTTCATGATTCTTTCTTTTTTCTTTAATGTACGTCTTCCAACGTTAAGTCATATCGGATGATGAATGAACTTGGAAAATGATGCTAATATGAGTCCAGGGTCCGTAGAGCTCAGAGTTGGTAGGCACTCATCTTTCAGGATAAGGGAAAATTCCGGAACCGAGATACCATACCGTGGACCGAGATTCGAACTCGGGATCTCTTGAACCTGAGGCAGACATGCTTTTATCTACGATACCGAGGCGGGCTGATTTCGTGATGTATGGTGTTACCAGTGTAGTGTTTAATGCCCGCTTTTACTACATACGGCACCGCAGGCGATGACACTGATGATATATGAGATGAAGATGGAGTACTGGTGGAATAAGATGGGGAAGA
This sequence comes from Mantis religiosa, assembly GCA_030765055.1. NCBI lineage: Eukaryota > Metazoa > Arthropoda > Insecta > Mantodea > Mantidae > Mantis > Mantis religiosa. The sequence continues at coordinate 42,227,148 of CM060957.1, forward strand.
AACCGGAGATCCCGGAGAAAACCCACCCCAGCGCCGTGTCGTCCACCACAAATCTCATTTTGCGGTCGCCTGGAATCGAACCCGGGCCGCCTTGTTGAGAGCCAAGCGGTCTAACCACTGAGCCACGGCGCGGCCTCAGTTTTAGCAGTGCAATGAATCTTCGAATCTAGAACAATTATGCACATCTGCGCGTCTCTGTGTCTGTCTTTCTGAGGACCGTAGCCTCCTGTGATTCTTATAGTTCTTTCCTCCTTCAATATAGTGGCAGTTATAATGAAACTATGTCGGTGCAAGTTTCGAGGTGCTGCAGTCCTTTGTATAACCTATAATCATATATTCAATCTTAATTACTGTATTTAATAACGTACAACAGTTTTGACGTGTTTATTGCTGAAGAAATATTTTAAAACACTTTCTTCTCTTTAGAAGTCACAGCAAGATGGAATATCAATATTACGTCATTGCTATAGGAAATTCATCATTGTTGTTACGTCAGGGATAGCATAATGAGCTAATTATGCACATACTGAATACATCAATAACCTGACAATAAAGGTAGAGTTGCATAAACAAATTTACATAACAAAATGATAAGCTTAATTTTCTGATAGGTTGCTTATAAAATCTGAATTTGAATAACAGGAATATTTAACAAGTGATATCACTATAATCTCGATCACAAAGCAGACATAAGGCATAGGCTCAAGTTTTTATAATATCAAATCATTTTAATTGAGGTGTTCGCTACACAAATTGGACAAACTCAAAAATTGTATTTTTAAGCCTGAAAAGTCTATCCTTTAAATGAAAGCGTGAAAATGGCTCGAAAAATATACATTATATGTTAAATTGAAAAATATTTCACTACTGCTTTCGCCTTGTACGGTATTTGTAGGACACTAAGAAAATAATAGATTTAATATTTTTCAGTGAAGTAATTTCTTGAGCTTTCAAAATTCTATCTAGGAGTATATACGGGGCATGTTTTTTAAGACAGTACCGTTTTAGAATTAAAAAAGAAGTGCATAGATATCACAATAATTTTATTTTTAAATGAAAGCCTGTACCTTAATCTACTTTTCTACATAATTTCCGGAACATTGAGGTACTTGTCATAACGTGGCACCAGTTTGTGAATACCCTCCTCATAAAATTCTGCCGCCTGACGTGTTAACCACTGTATCACAACTGTTTTGACTTCGTTATCGTCTTGAAGACGCTGACCGCCCAGATGTTTCTTCAAGTGCAGGAACAGATGGTAGTCGCTGGGCGCCAGATCAGGGCTGTATGGAGGATGATCTAGAGTCTCCCATTGAAAAGATTTGATGAGATATTTGGTCCGATTAGCCACATGTGGACGGGCATTTCATGCAGAAAAACGATACCCTTACTCAACTTGCCACGTTTTTTGTTCAGGATTGCACGGTGCAGATTGTTCAATGTCTCACAATAAGGCACTGCATTGATTGTCTCATTACGAGGCAGAAACCCACTAGCAATACTCCTTTTCTGTCCCAAAAAACTACAATTTCCGGTACTTCAAGTTCTCTGTCACAATCCGATACAAAACATTAGGAGAATATTGAGGAAAATAGTCGCACAATGATGAAATTGTAAAGGGTCTGTTTTCTCTCACCTTTTCATCCACGTTCTGCACTAAATCTTCAGTAACGACCAAAGGACGCCCACTCCGTTCTTCATCATGCACATTTGTGTAGCTATCTTTAAATGCTCTCAACAATTTCCTTACCATTCCATCACTCATAAGGTTTTGTCCGTAAACTTCAGAGATCTCACGATGAATATCGATTGGCTTTACGCCTTTAGCACTAAGAAATTGTATAACAGCCCGTACTTTACAATCGGCGGGACTCACGATTGTCGGAGGCATCTTAAACACTCAGTAACCAACGTATACAATGAAGAATCAGACTGTAGTGGCGTCAGTGCGTAGAGAGGAGATGTAGGTAACCAGTGCGCATGCGCGGAACGCCGACCGTAGCGCTGTGGCGGCGGAATCGCAAAACGGTACTGTCTTAAAAGCATGCCATATATATATAAATGAACGCAATACGTTATTTTCTTTACAGAAAACTTAAAAAACATGCTAGTTATTCATGTTACTCCGATTATTCCCTAGTCGACAAAACTGAACCATTTTTCTTTCACAATAATTAAAATAATATTTTCTAGAAATATTTTTCGTGCTGAATTCAAATATAATTTTAGCTTTCCCCATCGGGCAGGAGTTATGTCTGATATTTATTTGAATTTTTATAAGGTTCTAAAAAAATTGTAACTAGCTATCTAACTCAAACTTATAATTACTCATTCTGACTATCCTAGAAATTGGTAGATACTGATTTTGGGGCATATTTTGCATCTGGAAAGTCTCTCTTCTTGGTCTAACAGTAGTCAGCCAGCATATTGGAACTCCATTTACCTTGGTACCTCTTTTCCATAGTAGAAACTTGCTGATGAATACGCTCACCGTGCTCATCGCTGACAGTTCCAGGATTTTCTGGGAAGAAATCCAAGTGAGAGTCCAAGAAGTGAATTTTTAAATACATATTGCATCACATAGCTTTATAACAATGCAGAAGATCAGTCACTAAGTCACGATAATTTTCTGCTTTATGGTTTCCAAGAAAATTGAAACAATTGAAAGACTGCCAGGCTGCTTTCTCCATTGGATTTAATAGTCCTTTAAAATGTTCATCACCCATTACTGACCAGATTTGTGGTCCTATAAAAAGTCCTTATTTACTTTTAGCATCAATAACTTTGGGGAATTTCGATTTCAGGTAGCAGAATCCATCAGAAAGTTTATCCATAGCTTTGACGAAATACCTTAATATGCAATAGAGGTAATAATATTTTTTCAGGTTTCACTAAAGGGACATGACATATTTTTCTGCCCAGGGCTAAGATATTCACGTATGTCATGATTTTTAACACAGTGAAACTTTCTATCTCTGCTGTCCGGCAGGCACAAAAACAGCAAAATTTTCTGAACCCAAGTTGCAAACCAAGCAATGAAGCAATGAGCTGTAAATCACCGCAGATATTCCATTCATATTTCCCTATTGTATTTTCTCTAAAATTAGTTTCATATTTTGATATGTCAGCGGCATGCGCTACAGGTATTGATGGAAGTTCATTGCCAGTATGTAAAGGCACAGCCTTCAGACTAACTTTAGACGAATCTATGAATAGTCGCCACTCATCTGACCTGTGTTGAAGCCCAAGTGTTTCCATAACTGAACAAATATCACCACGAAACTCAATGCCATTTTCTTCAGAGAGGCACTCCTTGAACTCACTATGGCGGCCACGATTACTACATATTCTAACTTATTTCTGGAGTAGATGCCACCCATTGTGTCTAGAGGTTAAACCTTCAGCTTGCTGTTTAAGACAGATTTAAATCCAGAATGAGGTCATTAAGGTCTTTCTGAGTGGGAAAGTATGATTCTGATGAACAGGTATTGGCTTCATATGTAGGATCATTTTTATTTTCATCTGAAGCATTTTCACAGTCAGCTCAATACTGACACATCACAATGACGGACGAACAGGTCAGTACATGTCCAAACATGAAAAAACCTGCACAGCCATGTTTTATTGTTCTTCAGTATAATATTGCAAATCATTTCCTTATATAAAATAATAAATGGATAAATTCGATTGGATAAAATCGCAACATATGAGGTAAGGGTTCCTATAAATAGGTCAAAGAAAACGCTAAAATCAGATTTTAAAAAGAAATTAAAGAAAAAGGAACATAATTACAGATAAAAGAGGAAGGAAAACAGTGTGAGAAAGGAAGAGGCAAAGAGAATGTACTATTATGTGTTTCAGATGGGAAGGGTTCTGGAGTCCAGCTAATCAGATGCCGTATCACACTCAGCGTTGCCAACTTGTTACCTCATCTTTTAAAATTTCCTTCTCTCTCGCACACTCATACAACATGCAGGTCTGCTTGGCGCAGACGTAAGGGTAAGCAAATTATATTTTACAAACATTTACAATGATGCAGTTGCTAAAATCAAAATTGGAAAAATCATTTTCGCAAATTATGTATATTTTTAAATACTATAACTATAATTATAGTTTATGAATTAGCTGTTTTTCTACTCCAATGGAACTGCCAGTGGCTCATCCATATCGGTGTCAATGTCACTTCCGTCAAGAGACAATTCGTCAGTCACTGACTTTATCGTATGAGCCTTGCAAATTTATGATTATAGATTCCAAATTCTCGTCACGTGCGATTTATTTCTTAAAATCGCCTTCTTCTTGGTCATAAAACTCGAACACAGTTCTACGTACAACGTCTTTGTGAAAGTCACTTAAATTTGTAACCATCGTCTGCGGCCCAACCTGCTTCCTGGGCGACACAAACACCTGGGCACCACTAGGATCAAATTTTCTTGCCTCTCCACAAATGCGAGACACACTTGTTTTACCTACACCACACGCTTCAGCAGTAAGTCGTTGAGTATTTTTGAAATCGGACTGATTTCTATATTCCTCATTGCCCAATTTTTTTAAGAACGTGTATAACTCAAAATTAATTCTTCGAGCCTGACTTCGCAATACCTGCCTTTTTGACTCGCCACTAAATTCACCGCAAGAAGCCATTGCACTTTTTAACTCTTACTCTACTGTTGTGTAAAGAACAACTGAATGATATAGATCTGAACTCTTCAGAGTAAATAAACACTTCTTATCCAGCATTCATCCATAAACATTAGCATACAGCATTCCACAGGCTAACAGAAAATGACCCTGTTGTGTCTTATTCACATCGTACATCGAGCTCAAATAAGGAACAAAAAATGGGCCAATGATATTGATATATTGATAAAATGTTTACCGCAGAATCCACAGCTAACGGGCAAGCACTTTCCCATTACTTTCACGTTCTGTTACATGTTGCTTTAACACCGGTATATCTTATAGTCTGGGTTACACGGAACATGATCGCTGTGACTGTCGACTACGAGGTGACACCAATCACATTTCTTTTACGTGACATCTACGATATACAATATATATCCAATGGGCCCTTAACAACTGCCTTTATTACTTTTCCTGTTCTCTAGGTCGAGTTGTAAGGCCATATTTAGATTAATCATCAGAACGAGAATTAATTAACTTGAAAATACCCCGCTCTAACACTGTGACACATGATCCAAAGCCTCCTGTGATCACTGTCATGATCAGATGTAGTAGCCAACTGGTCAGGCTGGTAGAAGCGTCTAGAAATGAAGTCTAGAAATGTCTGGCAACAGCTGGTTATACAATTCTAAAGAACTGTGAGCGTCATTTTGTGGTAAGACATTCTCCCATTACTGTAAGTATTGTCTTATATATTATTAAGCGATTAGGTTTGTCAGTAGTTTAAATTTCAGTTCTAAGTAATTGAAAGTATATGCACATACACACCAACCACTTTGAAGACTCTAGAGTAAATAGAGATTAGGAAACATTCATAAACAGAGATATAATGTGACCAGACACGTTCTGCCAGGGCAGCAGGAAATTTATTGTTTCCTCTCGCTCGAATTGACTTATTCAAAGTAACTATTTTGTCACGTCATGTCAGTAGTTGACGTTTCAGTTCTGAGTAATTACAAATATACGTTCACGCATACATGCCAAACAATAATGATATTCATTACAGTGCTTAAGTCGCTATCTATTGTTATAATACAGGTAATAGTGGTTTATTTATTTGTATTAGAAAACCTATTTGAGCTAAAAGTATGGGTTTTTAATGGTTACGTTAGGTACATTACTCTCTACCTTCAACATGGATCAGTTTTGGCAAAATCTGAATTTTTTCTTTTCGCGAATAGTATTTATTAGAAATTGATTAGGTTGGCGCTCCTCACACACCACTTAGCGGGAATACAATACGACAACACCGCAGGTATCCGATTGGTTGCTCACCTAGTAGCCCTCAAGGACAAACATTATCCCATTTCAAACACATATTAAATAAATACAATAATGCGAGTGAAGCTACGAGTTTTATTTCTTTCTGATAATCATGGGAGCTTAGTGCTTATTTAATAAACATGGGGAATAAATGTTTCACCATCTCCTTATTGTTTCATAATTAATTTATAATATATGCCTTATTTCCTCTTGTTTAAGACAACTTGTTATTTAATACCCTATATGTATCTTCTACACATTATTGATACTGGCGATGTTTTCTGTCAATACTATATTTCCCTTATGTATCTGGAAACAAATTCAAGAAGACAACACTAAGATTTGTAAGTATTAATCTCGGCATCGAGCTCTTGGGATAACGGAGTTTGAAGCGTTTCCCACAGGAAATTAGAGAAAATGAGTTCCCTTTAAACGTATACAATATCTCCTTTCATTTTCAGAACGTATATTTTTAAAATCTCTATATGAAGACAGCTATTAGTGAATTAAAGTGCTCCAATTAATGTGTGCATCACTCGCTCAAGTTTCCATAATATTTACGTCAGCTCAGGCTGGGAGAATGGGGTTCAGTGCGCTATACGAAAACGAAGCCGAAGGGGATCAGAAACATTTTCCATTTAATTAAATAGAACAAATAGTTGAAACTGTCTAAGAGTGACGTAATGAAGTAGTAGGTACGCTTCCCTGTAATAATGCACTAAAATTAATAAAATCTCGTAGCGGAAATCTGTAGTTATTAAAAATATTCAACGCATTAAGTGTAATTAATTAAATATTAGGAGATAATGGTATTATAAAACTAAATGTAACTATATTGTACTTATTTTTTATCAGAAAATATATATTTAATGAGCTAGGTGATTTTACAGAATAGTGTGAGGCTCGCATTGGAGAGGATCCGGGATAGGATTAGGATTTAAAAGGAAGTTGGTTCGGCACGGACGTAAGTTAACTTACGTTCCGCACGTCAAGGGCAAGGTCCAGCTGGGGCACGTCGCATTCCGGAGCCTATACCCTATTTTCAGATCAACCATGTCGATCCGACTCAACCTCCAACTGTATCGGGCGATCATTCCGCCTATGATTCTGTACGGCTGTGAGATCTGGGGAACAGGGGCTAATACCACTTTCGTCAGGCTCAAGACGCTGAAGAACAAGGCACGACACAGGCTGGAGATTCCCGGCTCATATCCTACATGAGCACTCCAGATCCCGTACATTGTCGATGTAATTTGTGAGAGGGCACGATCAATGTACGACAAAATCAAAATTCACCCCAACCCCTTAGTGAACTCCCTGGGAAGGTATGACCCGAGAGATCAAAGACGCTTGCCGTCCTTCAGACTGCCGAGAGACGTCCTGGGACCCCTTGGGTAACCCAAAGAAAACCCCAGATATCTCTGGGACCAATTTTTACGCCGAAGAACCAAGCGCTACACAACCCGTAGCCAAAACGGAGCAAAAAAAACTAAATCGTGTCTCCCAAAAAGGGAGAACGATTAAGTGCAGCTGCCCACGACAAGAGGGGCAACCCATTTCAAACATTCAAAAATTTCAAACATTCAATAATTTCAAACACCCCAGCAGAACATGGAACTACTAGCTCATTTCGCAGGTTAAGCCGCAAAGCGGCTAGGTACTGCGGCATAAGACACCCGGACGGGGATAGCCCCGCCCAACTAGGACTACCTCTGGCCCTCTGGACGGAGACCAGTCGTGATCTAGCCCCCAAGTGTACAACCCCCGGGAGGAAGGACGAAGCGAGAGGAGACAGCCGTTCCAAGCAGCTACGACAGTCTAGAGGGCAGTATCCGTACATTTTTTATTTATAGACCTCCTCCGGCAGCCAGGACGACGACATGCCCTCCTACTCCCCGTAGGGGAGGGGATCCGTCCCCTTCAACTGCTGTGGTGCGAGCATTGCGGACCCCTAGCACTCGTGGTACCTCTAACGTTACTAAAGGAACCTCGTGCCGAACATTCGAGTCCCTCACTGATTGCGAGTTGTTCGGATTGGGTTGGACTCGAGGGAGCAGTGGTTCCCGATACCCGTGGGAGATCGGGTAGAGTTAGATTACTTCCGTAAAAATCCTGGCATAATGCATTGCTTACCTCAGGAGCGACTCTCACCACCGATGGGCGTGGCTTAGGCGTGAGGTGATTGGCGAAGTTCCTCGATGCCGTCCAGCATGTCGCCTGCACATCCCTCGAAACGTACCTCTCGGCTCTGCTGCTACACTCATATTCAGACGTTACTGAGTAACCACTTTCCGAATCACTGCTGCTACTGTCGTCATTAACAGTGATCGTTAACTTTCCCAACTCTGTTTCTAGGAGACCCTCAGTTTTTATATATTTCTCATCCACTTTCCACGGAAGACCCACCCTCGTAATATTGTTGTAAATTAATATTCATTCTGGCAGAAATGTGTAAACAGAACCTGTAGAAGTATTAACCTTATCTGTTTTTATTTTCTCCTTGACTTACCTAGCATAAAAATGCAACAGGATAATTCTTTATTAGTATTTTGCATTAGGTAAAAATATTTTCTGATATCATCTGAATGCATTGAAAAAGTTAAAACTACAGTGAATGGCTTAACTCAGAAACAAATGGAAACGTAGTGTTAGATTGAAAAAATTCAGTGTCATAGCCGGGATTTGACCACGGATGTCCCTGTCTCCTTCTGGCTGTTGTTAACCAATGAGCTACCGTGACCAACATGCCAGCAGCGCAGTAATATCTCCAAATGACTTGTGTTTCTCCATACTTCATCCTACACATGGCTAGTGTGAAAGAACAATTAAGAGAAAGAGAGAACAAGAAATAAAAAGGAAGGGAGTGCGTGAGAGAGGAATGGAGGAACGAAGGAAGGGAGGGAACGAGGAAGGAAGGGAGAGAGGAAGGGAAGGTGGGGAGTGACT